>PVIH01012442.1:0-63547 GCA_004025045.1 Sigmodon hispidus
GTGTTGGGAGGGGGAAGAGACCTTGAATAAGGATATACAGGGATGGAAAAAAAAAAATTCAGAGGGAAAGATGAACACAAAGAAAATATATGTGTAGCAATCTTATTTGTATTTCCACCCTTGATAAGCCATGCTTATGATTCTTATCCTCTGTATAGTTATTGTTAACTCTTCCACATTTTAAATTCTTTTTACTGTGGTTTTTTTTTTTGATAAATACAAAATAAAGAAGAAAAAAAAAGAATTGTTAAATGTAAAAATTGAGCTTATGAAAAACATTTCTGGGTTTCTAAAAAATTATCTGATCATGGAAAAAAGAGACATAAATAGGCATTAAGTTTTTAAAAAGTACACTGTTTTAAGTGTATATTTTCATCTATAGGTGAAGATTATTCTACAAAACCACACTGAAGCCGGTCATTACAAAATAGTTAAAGTTTTGACCCTCATCCCCACAGAGAGAAAACACACACAAACACCCACCCCTACTACCTCTAATATCTCACTTTTGGTTTAGGAACTAAACTACAAACTGATACACATTTTGGACTTCTACAACTAATCTAGATATAGATGCCTCCTTCACCTACTCCCTAACCATTTCTCACAACAGTTTACTATATAACAATACATCATAGTTTGAAACTTACATAGAAATCTAAAATAGGTAAAAGCAGATAAATAAGTAGTTTTATTAATTTGCCAGTTAAGTCTCAAATCAAAGAAGGTGAAAGAATGGCTGGTATCTCAGCTTGCTGTATATTTACATGGGAGACTGACAACACCAGTTCTAATCCTGCACTTCCTGGACTGACACCAAGAATTCTGTCTTCCTAGTAAGTTCCCAAGATAGCCACACTTCCATCCACTGACCACATTTTTGAAAAGCAAAATTCCAGATTATTAAGTCTTTAATTCAAACATTCAGCATACAATAATTACATATAAAACTCACCAAGCCACAAGAAATGTGTTCCAAGACACAGACAAAAAGGCTTATACTGACTACTACATACATATTTCTCACACATATTTATTTATTTAGTCATTTTATTTATTTATTTATTTATTTAGACCAGGAGGACCCAATCTTCCAAGAGATTTGGCAAAAGATTAAGCCCTGTTAGATAAAGCTCACTGAAGAACGTTGATTTCACGTTAAATCTGTATGGTAAGCAGCCCTTAATGTTTTCCTATTGAAATGACTGAAGCTACTAAGGCATGAATTGTTGGGCTGGTTGACTTAAACCTGCCAAATCCTTTTCCTGTCCCTTTGGAAGCTGTGGGGAACAAAACAAGAAACTATACCAGGCAGGGCAAAGATGGGAACCAGAAATGAATCACTTTTGCTGTCTCTGTGATTTCTAAGTACAGTGGGGCTCTACATGATACAGCTACCATGCTTGAAAGTGTACTTTGTTGGCAGCAACCACATCTTCAGCCACACCACTCTGTATAACTGTGGAAGCTTTCAATCAAGCAGCCATTTTCGTCAGGATTTCGGGAGATGTACTGAGAAATGCTATGGCTGCTCTGGGATCCTTTCCTCAATCCAACTACCAATATATGGGAGGCTTCACAGAAGCAGAACTCTTCAAGAGATTTCAGTACTTAGGTACTAACAAACACAACTGTAATGGATGCCAATCAAGCCACAAGAAACTGTTTTAGTCAAAGCAACTCCACATACCAAGCAAGCCAATATCCCTCCCACCTCAGGGCTGAGAGGAACCCTGTGAAAAAGGAGTCAGAAAGTGTAAGAGCCAGAGGGGATAGAGGAGACACCAAAGACACAAAACCTTCTAAACACAGCAGGACCAATACACTATGAACTCACAGAGACTGAGGCAGTATGCACAGGGCCTGTCTGCATGGGTTTGTACCAGATGAGGTCCTGGAGCCCAAAGGAGAAGTAGATACTATTGTACCCTGTAGTTTCACTGTTTCTGGATTCTAGTCACTTGTGAGGATTAGGCTTGTCACAAACTGAGGTGGGATTTGAGGTAAGAGGAAGAAGTGACTGACAAAGAAGAAAGAACAGTTCAGTCAAGGAAAATGGATTTCTGAAAAAAAAAACTTCCTGTAATTTTAAGTTGTCATTTTTTGTTTGTCATAAAATTAAACATACTCCATGCTCAATTTCCACTTAACTTTAGCATTAGCAATATGGTGATTAAAACTTTTAAAAAGAGAGAGAGAGGACAAAGCCAAGAATGTTAACCATTTTCTTGTAACAAGAAAAAAGGGTATGTGCCTGTGACATGATCAATAGGTGATAGTTTGTCCAAACTTCAGTGAACTTGATATCCTCATTTCTTAGGTACAGCCACTGTGGGATAAATATCTTTGTTTTGTTACTGTCCACTACTGCTTATCTCACAGCAGGATAAATACTTAGCCAAACCCATTTTCCTTCCCATTAGTCTATAGTTCTTCCTGACCCTTTATTAAAGACAGAGTCTTTTCTCAAACACTCTATCTTGGATACAGTTTCCCTTCTCTCTGCTCCTCCAGTTCCTCATCACCTCCCCTCCCATGGAAGCTACTACCTTTCATAACATAACAAAAGAAAACAT
This sequence comes from Sigmodon hispidus, assembly GCA_004025045.1. Classification (NCBI taxonomy): domain Eukaryota; kingdom Metazoa; phylum Chordata; class Mammalia; order Rodentia; family Cricetidae; genus Sigmodon; species Sigmodon hispidus. Next base: position 2,577 of record PVIH01012442.1, read on the forward strand.
AATAAGATAAAACAAAACCCATCATACTGAAGTTCAGCCATACAAACCAAAGAAGGAAAAGAGCCTCAGGAGAAGTCATAAGAATCAGATCCACTCATTCAGACACTCAAGATTTTCAAATACTAAACTGAAAATTTTAATATATACACAGAAGACCTAGTGGAGAAAATAATTCTGATAATTAATGTCCCCCTGTATAAGGACTGATGCTTTAAAAAAAAAAAAAAAAAGGCTTATATAAGGAAAAGCAGAAACTATGGATAAAACATTCTGAACTAACTGTAGAGTCTAACTAAGTTCACAAATAACAGCATTGACTAATGCCATTTAATGGCTCTGATATATGATAATACTGAAAACCAAGAACTTACAAGTACAACTATAGAGTAAAATAGCTTTGTTTTTTTACTTTTAGCACAAAAAATACAAAAATGAGAAAATTCTGTACCACATTAAGAATAGCAAACAATAGCTTTGTAGACAGATGTTTTCAAAGTATAAAAGTGAATTGAGAGGATACACAAAGCAGTTTTAACAACATTATACAGAACATAACCAAATGTTTCCATTTGGCTTGAATAACACATGTTATCAGTGTTTTGTAAAGTAAAATAAAACTTACAAATGAAGAACATGTCTTAAGACATTTCCTCTACATGTTGGTTTAGTCTCTAGAGTTAAAAAATTGAATGCAAATAATTTGTACCATTTGGTCGGGAATGTCAATCTTTCACTGGAACATAAGAGTAGCAGCAACATCAATAACTCTGTTATTTTCTCAAAGTTATCTAAAAACTGCATGAAGACAGATGCTATAAATAAACCTGAATATAACTATTATCTTCAAGGATCTTCATGTATTTCAGTAAGAAGAAAACATTCAAAAGTTATTTTTCTTTCCATGTCTGTTACTACTAAAACAACACACAGAATTCTATTTCTAGCTAAATATGTAAATATAATGACTAAAACATCTTAAAAGGCAAACAAAATACATAAAAGTAGCATTCTTAAATAGATTAGTTATCAAGAAATGGAAAATAAAACTAGTAAGTGCACTACAATGAACTTAGTTTACTTCTAGGAAAACTATCTAGGCTATGGCACAAAGATAAATTCAGGCAAGCTGAGCTACATAACAAGACCTTGTCACAAAAATTAAAAAAACAAAACTGTAGTAGTATTAGTAGGTATAGTAGTAGTGGTGATAGTGTCCAGCATTTATAAGTAAAATTCACAATGTTTAGAGTCCGATATTAAATTCTACAAAGTGAAAAAGGCCAATCAATGAAAACTGAGCCCAAATTTATACTGGTGACAGAAACAGGTATGGAGTATAACATTATCATCACTGAGTTCTATACAGTAAAGAAGTTACTGAGCTGTAGGAAAGACTGAAACATACCAAACAAAAGCATCTCTGTGTGATTATATAAAAGGACAAATCAGACTCTAAAAAGGCTCAAGTTTTAATGCCTAAGATAGCAAATACGGGGCAGAATAACAGTAGACATACCCCCTGAATAAGCAATTAGATAATGGAGACATGAGCTTCTGAAAAGGCTATCGAGAACTCTCAAAAAACATCAAAGCAGTACACACTTAACAGCTAAAAACAGAAAAGTCACACTAGTAGCATGTAAGTTACATTTTCGTCTATTAACAAAACACCTGGCATAGACAGCATAAGAAAGTAAGAGGTTATCTCTGCTCATACATTCAAAGGGCTCAGTTCATAGTTGAATGTGATGAGATGGGGCAAGACATCATGGTCATGGTCAAAGAGTATATCACAGGAGACAACTGTGCTCACATCACAGAAGACAAAAAGGAATAACATAACCCCAAGTTCCTACCTGAGGCCTACTTCTTCCAGCTAGGCCTCACTTCCAACCTTCCAGAATCTCTCAAAATAGTGACCACTGATAATCAGCATTCAAATCATGAGCCTGTGGGAGAGGATTTTTTTTTTTTTTTTTTTTTTATGATTCTGAACATCCAATACCATACATGTTAGCAAACTGCATTGTTAGCCATTTATCTCAGAAATGGAACTTCAGGTTTTTTGTTTTTGCTTTTGTTTTTGTTTTGTTTTGTTTCTGTGATAAACATTATGGCCAGAAGCAACTTGGAGAAGGAGGATTCCAGCTTACAAGTTATAGTCCACTGCCAAGGAAAGCCAGGGCAAGAAGCTAAGGAAGAAGCTTGAAGCAGAAATCATGGTGGAACACTGCTTACTGCCTTGTTCTTCATGGCCTACTGAGCTACCTTTATTACTCCAGGCCCACTTGTCCAGGGGAGACACCTTTCACAGTGGGCTGGATTCTCTTAACAATCAAGAAAATGCCTCACAGACACATCCACAGTCCCATCTATAAGGAAGCAGTTCCTCAACTAAGATTCCTCCTTCCCACAGGCTGTCTAGGCTTGTGTCAAGTTGGCAAAGACTAAGCAGCACAGTGTGTCTGTAATTGTGTGTGAGTGTGTACATATGAATACAAGTACACTCAGAGGCCCAGAGGTGTGGATCCCCTGAAGCTACTGGGTGCTAGGAACTAAACTCAGGTCCTGTACAGAGCAGTGCACGCTCTTAGAGAGATTAGTGAGCAATCTCTCTTGCCCCTATACAACATTTTTAAAATTTAAAAAAAAAAAATGTAAAGTAGAATAGAAACCCAAGTTTGCAATTAGGCATGTGAAAACAAAAAATGGGAGAAAGTTGTGTATATTTATGAGAGGGCAACTAAGAGGTCTTTATGGTAATGTAACTGTTCCACATCTTGATTTGAGATGAACATATTATAATTTACACATGTGGAAAGATGTATACAGCTAAATACATAAATATGTAAAATATAAATATATATTTATACACAAATACATTTAAGTGTGATAAGTAAAACAAGTCATTGGTGAGTTATATTAATGTCCATATCCTAGTTGTGACAGTCTATAGTTTTATAAGATGTTACCATCATCAGAAACTGGATCGACCATCTGAATTTTTTTAACCAACTGAATACAGACTACATACACTATCACTCACAGTGTCATAAGGCTTAGATTCTCTATGCAATGGCTCACATTTCTTTCCACCAAACCCACCAAGAAGGAAAAGTAGCTTTTACCTCAACTGTGATCACTAATTACTTTCTAACTCAAATATTCATAACAAAAAATCAAATGCTAGAAATACTATCCTATGCTGAGAAAACTAATCATTTGGCAGTAAATACATGCAAGCTAAAGTAAATAACATAATACAGTAACATCTTGGGGAAAGTGTTCTATATAAAAAGGATGCATGGCAAAGAAACAAATACAGTACAAATTTAAGAACAGTGGTTACTGCATGAATATTATAACCCTTATTTCAACTGGTAAAGCTGGAAAATCCTGGAGGCACAGTAAGTGCAATAGTATGAAGTTAGAAAGTGGATCTGAAGTTCAAGGCCAGACTCAGCTACATGGTAAGTTCATTCTGGCGACTTAGTGCTCCATGAGACTTTACCTTAATAAAATACAACTTTTAAATGTTAACATACTTATTTATATTTCTATGATATTAAAAACAAGCTATAGGGGGCTGGAGAGATGGCTCAGTGGTTAAGAGCACCGTCTGCTCTTCCAGAGGACCCGGGTTCGATTCCCAGCACCCACATGGCAGCTAACAACTGTAGTTCCAGTTCCAGGCAAACACCAAGGCAAATAAATAAATAAATAAATAAATAAAGTTTTTTTTTTTTTTTAAAAAAAAAAACAAGCTATAAACAGGCATTGTTCAACACCACAGTTCTTGGCTAAGCATGACTATTAAACCTTGAAATGTAGCTAATCAAACAAACTGAATTTTTAAATTCATTTAAATAGATGCATATAGCTAGTAGCTTCCACAGTGAATAGAGCAGATCTAGAATTTACAGAAACATTCAAACAACTACATAAACACAACACAACATACACACAGTCACAATGCAGTATCAATCATTAATATAATAGGTATTTCTCAACCAGGGCACTACTGACATTTTAAAGAGAACAACTTACTATACAGAACTAGTACAAAGAAAATATATGCCTTTTAAAGTAAGGTATTTTCCCAAACTCTATTTTATAACATTCTTAAGTTACAAAGTATTATTTTATTCGAAGAAATTATTGAAGTATTTTGCTTAAGAGCAATAATATACTTTCACCAGCAGAGGGCAAATATAGCACCACAACATACTGAATTCAAGGGTGTCGATACAGTCACAAAAAAGGAATTGTACTTTCTGCTGAAAAGGAATATATATTTTCTCAAGATATTGACAATTAATTTTCAGGTCTCCCCAGAAACCTGGTTTTGTTCACTTTGTTCACTTATTCCCTCATCCCTCAAACAACAACAAACATAAATTCATATTTCAAGGGCTACTTACATATATACTTCCTCAGTTTAAAATAAATACAAATCATTTCCACATAAAGCATACATTAATTGAATTCCAATTCAAAATAAAAATTTGTATTAAAAGTAAATTAAACACAGAAGAATAAATAAAATTTTGAAAAAGTGTTAAAAATGGAAATGTGTATTTAACAATTTGAGAAAGAGTGCTAGCATACTACCAGCCTCTGGCTTGGACATGCCCAGCTTAGGTACAATTTTGTATCAACTAAAACCTACAAAAATAAAATGAGGTCTTCTAGTCCCCTTTATCTCATATTATATTTAATTTCCTGGCAAGATTGCCTTTTTAAATTCCCTTTTTTATGAGTCTTCTGTATTAGATTCCTCTCTTTTTGATGACTCTTTTTGTTCATTTCATAATTCTATTTCTTCCTTGCTAAATCTTGGTCATCCAGCCTCTAAATTAGATAGCCAACTAGTTAGTATGCCTTTGGCAAATTCATCTATACTAATGACTCTCCAAAAGCAACCAGCCTCTGTCTATTCTCTCCTCAGTTTCTACCAGGGACCCAGATCTGCCTCTGGGCAAACACTCATCTATTCCAGAGTTCTCCCTTCCTGGAATAACTGTGTCCCATTCTCATTAAGTTGGAGTCTATAACTCTTCAAAAACAAATCACCTTTTCAATTAAAATTCTTCCCCCAACATCTTAGTGATTTTTATTTTCTCTGTACTTCTATAACATTTCATGCTTGTACAACACTTTGCATGTGTGAAGCCAGACTACATTCTGTTTATGTCCTGCTTGTTTAACTTAAAAATAAGGTGCTAGAGCAGGAGCTGAGAACACCCATCTTGAGGCAACCACCAGGCAGAGAGATAAGAGGGCTAACTGGAAATGGTATGGGCTTTTGAAAGCAAAGTTCACCCTCAGACATACCTCCTAATCCTTCCCAAACATGTCCACCAACTGGGGACCATGTACTCAAATATATGAGCCTACAGGGCTGTGTAAGGGGAAAGATTCTCATGCAAACTACCACAACAACACTACTGTTGTATAATCTCTTATGAATAATGTCTACTCTTGAGAACAGAAAGATAATATTTATTTTGTAAAATGATTATCCTTTCTTGAAATTTCCAATAAAGTATTCTAGCACTAGCCTAACCCTAGAATCTATTCGACTGCATTGTTTACCAAATCAAATATAACTCATAAATGCTTGTATAAAGTAATAAATGACTATGTGTGTATGTGTGTGTGGTCACTTTCTTACTTTTATAATTTCCAAACATTCTTCTATCACACTCTTTGCCAGCCATTACTTAGGAAGCCTCTCAAAACCTGTAATAAGAAACTCATCACAGATGTAATGACACTAAACCTCAGACTTTAAGCAGATACCAAAGGAAAGAGAAACAAGAAAATGAAAATAAAATAGAAAAAGGAGAGCAACGTGGGATGTCTTTCTGTACGATGAGAATTATTATTAGATAATAAAGGAACTGCTTTGGCCTATAAAAAGCCACCCGAGTCAGCTTATAGTCAGGCAGGAAATGCAAGCATAGTAAAGGGAAAAGAGGATGGAGTCAAACGAGATGCAATTAGCTGCCCAAGAAGCAAGATACAATGGAATACATGTAAGTAACAAATTATGTGGCAAGACAAATTAATAGAAATAGGTTGAGTTAAGATGCAAGAGCTCGCTAATAATAAGCCTGAGCCATAGGCCAAACAATTTGTAATGAATATAACCCTTTGCATAACTATTATTTGGGTCAAAGCAGCTGCAGGTGCATCTGGACTGATGGGCTAGGCTAGGCCAGAAACTTCTTACTATAAGAGATAAAAAGGAGAAGAAAGATGAGAACAAAAAATAAAATAAAACAGAGCAAACAGCAGAAGAGCCAAGACTTAGAAACTAGAGTTTTCACCATTAAACTAGCCTGCCTCTGAATGGTAACAGAGCCCAGACTATTCCACAATCAACTTAAAAAATAATATTGTAGATTTAAAAAAATTACTTCAGAACTATTATTTTTATAGTTATTCCTTAAATTTGTGAAGGAATAAATACATAAAAATTCAAAATATTTTTGATAAGTTTTAAAAATCCCTGGTTGCTGGAATACTGCAGTCACCACCAATGCAATAAGTCAATCAAGCCAAATTAATAAATCCAGGTAATAATGAACAGAGCAAAGCAATCCTTGGTGATCCTTAGAAAGCAGAAGAGTCACATGGCCAATTTGTGTTGTAAAAGATTTCCAGACCTGTTTGGGCCAGAAGTTTGGACCTTGCCCACGGCAGCTTTTCCCCCCAAAATGAATCAGACACTTATATTAATTTCATACTGTTTGGCCTATGTCTCAAGCACATTACTAGCTAGCTCTTTCCTCTTAATTCAACCTATTTCTAGTAATCTACTGCCATGTGGCCCAGGCTGTGGCTCACCTGGATTCCTTACAAGGTACTTCTTCCAGGGCTGAATCGAGACTGACTCCACCGTCCTTCTACCTGTCTCTACTCTGATTTCTCCACTCACTTCTACAGTGCTTTAAACAGACCAAAACAGTTCTTTATTTACAGAATCACATACAGAAAACAATCCTACCACAAATTTGGCTACTAAGTCTTAAGAAACCTGTAGGTGTGGTCTTCAACACTCCAGGGAGAAGTTGACTTTTGGTGAGCTTCCTCAGGGGTCTGGAAAGGGAGGCAGCTCTAAGGGAGGAGCTGCTGTCTGGCAGGCTTTGAGGGGGCAAGGTCTGAGGAAAGAGAGGCTGGGCTTCCACCCAATCAATTTTTAAAAACTAAAACCAGAAAGATCCATAGCCCCCTGATCCATAGTAGACTAAGAAGTGAGTGCCACCCCAGATCTCCAGGGCAAGTAGAGACCTTCAGTCTCTGAAGCTCAACCCAGGGACACAGCCCCTGCAACCACACCCACAGCCAGCTTGGCCCTAAACCAAAGCCAGCCAGTAGGAAGAGCCCTTATAAGCTCAATCCCCAGCACAACCCAGCTGGAGGGACATCCCACGGCCAAACCCCACCCCAACTTCAAACTGCCTCATCACAAACCAGTGGAGACCAGAAGCCTTCTGGTCCACAGCAAAGAGCTAACTAAGAGCTGACTCAGAGTGAACTGAGGAAGTTATGGGCAGGTGCCAATGCAAGAATACATATAACAATATAAAGAACAACAAGGTATCAACAGAAGAAGCTGGTTGTTTTACAACATCAAGACCTGAGCATGACAAAAAAAAAAAAGAGGAAGGAAACAACCTTAAAACAACTCTATGGGAACACCTGACTCAGTCTTGATGTTGGGGTGAGGAAAGTGGATCTGCCAGGCATGGATGCTGAACTGAGCAATACTGGGACCTTGAGACCTCCTGCCCATGCTGGGGAGGAGATGGGGAGATATAGAGAAGAGAGAGTGACTGGAGGGGGTAAGAAGGGGAACAGACTGTGAATAAGGATATACACAGATAGAAAATGTGACTTTATTCATAATAAAAAAAAAAGGAAAAAAAAAAGCCTACCATAAAAATGAACTATTGGAGGACAGAATATAACATATTGAAAACAAAGTAGATGAGATAGAATATTTAGACTTAAATAAAAATAGAGTGGGGCTTGTGGATATATAGTTCAGCAATTAAGAATAGATATTGCTTTTACAGGGGACAAGTATAGTCCTTTGCATACATCAGCCACATCATAATTGCCCATCAAAATCTCAACACAATTTTTTTACACACCTTGAAAGAAGAATGCTCCACTTCATTTGGAATAACAAGAAAGCCAGAATTGCCAAAACAATTTTGCTCAACAAAAGAATCTCAGGAGGCATCACCGTCACCGACTTCAAGTTATACTACAGATTTACAGTAATAAAAACAGCCTTGTACTGGCATAAAAATAGACTTGTGGATCAATGGAATTGAATTGAGGATCCAGGCGCTGACCCAAAAACCTATGAATACCTGATCTTCGACAAAGAGGCCCAATTATTCAATGGAAAAAAGATAGTATATTTAACAAATGGTGTTGGCATAGCCGGTTGGTACTGTGCAGAAAATACAAATAGATTCAAGCCTGTCACCCTACACAAAACTCAAATCCAAGTGGATCAAAGACCTCACAACATAAACCCAGCTACACTGAACTTGATAGAAAAGAAAGTGGGAAATACCCTCCAACGAATTGACACAGGCGACCACTTCCTAAATATAACACCAATGGCACAGACACTAGGAACAATAATCGATAAGTGGGACCTCCTGAAACTGAGAAGCTTCTGTAAAGCCAAGGACACAATCAATAGGACAAAATGACAGCCTACAGAATGGGAAAAGATTTTCACCAACCCTACAAGTGATAGAGGACTTATCTCTAGAATATGTAAAGAACTCAGGAAACTAGAGCCCAAAACCTTGAATAACCCAATCAAAATATGGGGTTCAGAACTAAAAAGGGAATTCTCAGCAGAATTATTACAAATAGCTGAAAGGCACTTGAAAAAGTGCTCAGCTTCTTTAGCCTTCAGAGAAATGCAAATCAGAACAACTTTGAGATACCACCTTACACCTGTCAGATTAGCTGAGATATAAGACACAGATGACAGCCTATGCTGGAGCAAGAGGAACACTCCTCCATTGTTAGTGGGAGTGTAAGCTTGTTCAGCCGCTCTGGAATGCAGTATGGTGGTTTCTCAGAAAACTGGGAATCAATCTCTCCAAGGATCTAGCAATACCACTTCTGGGTGTATACCCTAAAGATGCACATTTGCACTCCAAAGGCATTAGTTCAACTATGTTTATAGCAGCATTATTCGTAATAGCAAGAACCTGGAAACAACCTAGATGTCCCTCAACTGAAGAATGGATTAACAAACTGTGGTACATCTACACAATGGAGTACTACTCAGCAGTGAGAAAAAATGATGTCCTAAAATTTGCAGGCAAATGGATGGATTTGGAGAATAGCCTCCTGAGCGAGGTATCACAAACCCAGAAAGATAAGCAGGAGATGTACTCACTCATTAGTGGACTCTAAACAAAAAAGCAAAACGCAAAGCATGACCAAGCAGCAAACCACAACCACTGAACAGCTTGGGATCTGATACACCTTGGACTGGCACCTTGGATCCCACTCCCTCCAGAGGAACACCTGACTCAGTTTTGATGTTGGGGGGAGGAAACTGGATCTGCTAGGAGTAGATGCTGAACTAAGCCATATTGGGACATTGAGACCTCCTGCCCATGCTGGGGAGGAGATAGGGAGATGTGGAGAAGAGAGTGTGGCTGGAGGAGGTGGGAGGGAGAAGAGACCTTGAACAAGGATATACATGGATAGAAAATGTGACTTTATTCATAATAATAAAGACACAAAAAACAAAATATGTCAATAAAAAATAGTGCAAAAATATGCAGATATTTACAATTGAACTTTTTTTTATAAGAAAGTTATAAGGAAGTTAAAAAAAAAAAAAGAAAGAAAACTAACCCAACCTAAAGAAGGAAATGCCTATAAAGATACAAGATTATGAAGACCAAATAGACTAGACCCACCCAAAAAACAGTCTGCTTGCCACATAATAATCAAGCCACTAAACCAACAGAACAACAACAACAACAAAAAAAAAAATATCAAGAGCCACAAAGGAAAAAGGCCAAATTACTTATACAGGCAGACCCATGAGAATAACACCCAACTATTCAGTGGAAGCAATGAAAGCAAGAAGGTCCTGGTCAGATATTATACAGACAGTAAAAGAGCATGGCTGCCAACCAGGAATATTGTACCCAGCAAAACTGTCAATCACCACAGATGGAGTAATAAACAAAATATTTCACAACAAAACCAGATTTAAGGAATATCTATCCACAAATCCAGCCCTACAAAAAACACTAGAGGGAAAACTCCAACCTAAAAGGACAAAATACACTCATTAAACCACAAACAATCGATAATTCCACAGAAGAAAAAACCCAAAGAAGGGACATACACACAAGCTTTTACTACCAAGAATAACAGGAAATAATAATTATTGGTCATTAATATCCTTTAATATCAATGATCTCAATTCACCTATAAAAAAAGACACATCCTGACATGATAGATACAAAAACAATATCCATCCTTCTGCTTTATACCGAAACACATCTCAACTTCAAAGACAGAGAAAAACTCAGAGTAAAAGGCTGGGAAAAGACTTTCCAACAAATGGACCTAAGAAACAAGCTGGTGTAGCCATCCTAATAGCTAACAAAATAGACTTCAAACTAAAATCCAACCAAAGACACCAGGACAGACATTACTTATTTATCTTGGGAAAAATACACCAAGATTTAAGTCTCAATCCTGAACATTTATGCCCCAACACAAGGGACCTACATATGTAAAAGAAACACTACTAAAGCTTAAACCTCACATCAAATGCCACACATTAATTGTGGGAGACTTCAATATCCTACTTTCACTCTTGGATAGGCCAACCACACAGAAACTCAACAGAGAGATAAGGGATCTGACAGATGTTATGACCAAAATGGACTTCACAGATATATACAGAACCTTCCAACCAAACACAAAGGAATATACATATTTCTCAGTACCACAAGGAACTTTCTCTAAAATTGACCACATACTTGGGCATAAAGCAAATATCAATGGAAACAAAAAAATGGGAATAACTCTTCGTATCATATCAGACCATCATGGTCTAAAGCTGGAATTCAACAACAACAAAAATCACAGAAACCCTACAAATTTATGGAAACTAAAAATCTTTCAATTGAACAACCTCTGGGTCAAGGAAGAAGTTAAGGAAGAAATCAAAGACTTCTTAGAATTCAATGAAAATGAATCCACAACGTACCCAAACTTATGGGATACAGTGAAAGCAGTGTTAAGAGGAAAATTCATAGCACTAGATGCCTATATGAAAAGCCTAGAGAAATCCCACACTAAAGAACTAACAGCACAGCTGAAAGCCTTAGCACAATAAGAAGCACACTCACCTAGAAGGAGTAGATGGCAGGAAATAGTCAAACTTAGAGCTGAAATCAATACAATTGAAACAAAAAGAACAATAAAAAGAATCAATGAATCGAAGAGTTGGTTCTTTGAGAAAGTCAACAAGATAGATAAACCCTTATCCAAACTAACCAAAATGCAGAGAGTGTGTGTATCCAAATCAGCAAAATCAGAAATGAAAAGGGGACATAACAACAGACCCCCAGGAAATCCAGAAAATTATCAGGTCATATTTTGAAAATCTATACTGCAAAAAATGAAAATGAAAAACCTAGAAGAAATAGACAGCATTCTCAACAGGTACCATTTACCAAAATTAAGTCAAGATCAGATAAATAACCTAAACAGACCTATAACCTCCAAGGAAATTGAAGATGGTATTAAAAGTCTCCCACCTAAAAAAAGCCCCGGACGAGATGGTATCAGTGCAGAATTCTACCAGACATTCAAAGAAGAACTAATACCAATACTCCTCAAACTGTTGCATACAATAGAAACTGAAGGAACATTGCTAAACTCTTTTTATGAGGCCACAATTATTCTGAAACTAAAGCCAATCAAAGATGCAAGAAAGAAAGAGAAAGACCAATCTCCCTTATGAACATTGATGCAAAAATATTCAATAAAATTCTGGCAAAAACCAACTCAACAACCTATCAAAAAATTATCCACTGAGATCAAGTAGGCTTCATCCAGAGATGCAGGGATGGTTCAACATACAAAAAACGGTGGATATCATTCATCATATAAACAAACTGAAAGGAAATAAAAAACACATGATCATCTCCTTAGATGTCAAAAAAGCCTTTAACAAAATCCAACACTCCTTTATGATAAAAGTCCTGGAGAGATCAGGAATACAGGGCAAAAAAAAAAAAAAGAAAAACCCTAAATATAATAAAGGCAATATACAGCAAGCCAATAGTCAACATCAAACTAAGTGGAGAAATACTCAAAGCAATCCCACTAAAATCACAAACAAAACAAGGCTGTCCTCTCTCCCCTTATCTATTCAATATAGTTCCCAAAGTTTTAGCTAAAGCAGTGAGAAAACAAAAGAAGATTAAGGGGACACATATTGGAAAGGAAGAAGTCAAACCATCTCTATTTGCAGATGATATGATCATATACATAACTGACTCCAAAAATTCTACCAGGGTATTCCTACAGCTAATAAACACCTTCAGCAATGTAGCAGGGTACAAGATTAACTCAAAAAAAAAAAAAATCAATAGCCCTCTTATATATTAAGGATAAAATGGCTGAAAAAGAAATAAGGGAAACATCACCTTTTATAATAGCTACAAACAGCATTAAATATCTTAGCATAACTCTAACCAAGGAAGTAACAGATCTGTTTGAGAAAAACTTTAAATCACTGAGGAGGAGAAAACTGAAGAGGCTATCGGAAAATGGACCGATCTCCCATGCTCCTGGATAGGCATGATCAACATAGTAAAAATGGCAATTTTACCAAAAGCAATCTACAGATTCAATGCAATCCTCATCGAAATTCCAACACAATTTTTTACAGACCTTGAAAAAAATACTCAACTTTCTATGTAATAACAGGAAACCCAGGACTGCCAAAACAATCCTGGCTCAATAAAAAATTTCGGGAGGCATCACCATCCCTGACTTCAAGCTATACTACAGAGCTACAGTAATAAAAAAAAAACAGCCTGGTACTGGCATAAAAACAGACTTGTGGATCAATGGAATCAGATTGAAGACCCCGACATTAACCCACATACCTTTGAACACCTGATTTTTGACAAAGAAGCCAAAAATATTCAATGGAAAAAAGATGGTATCTTCAACAAACTGTGTTGGCAAATTTGGATAGGAGTATCTAGAAAAATGCCAATAGATCAAAGCTTATCACCCTGCACAAAACTCTAATCCAAGTGGATCAAAGACATCAACATAACCCCAGATACACTGAACTTGATAGAAAAGAAAGTGGAAAATATCCTCCAACAAATTGGCACAGGCAACCACTTCCTAAATATAACACCAGTAACACAGACATTAAGAACAACAATTATAAATGGGACCTCCTAAAACTGAGAAGCTTCAGTAAGGCAAAGAACACAGTAAGACAAAATGATAGCCTACAGAATGGGAAAAGATCTTCACCAACACTACACCTGACAGAGGATTAATGTCTAAAATGTAAAGAGACCTCAAGAACTAAATTAGCTCAAAAACTTAAATAACCCAATTAAAATATGGGGTTCAGAGCTAAACAGGAAATTCTCAACAGAAGAATTACAAATGGCTGAAATGCACTTGAAAAAGTGCTCGACATCTTTAGCCATCAAAGAAGTACAAATCAAAACAACTTTGAGATATCTGTCAGAATGACTAACATCAAAAACACATATGACAGCCTATGATGGAGAGGTTGCAGAGCTAAGGGAACACTCCTCCACTGTTGGTGGGAATGTAAACTTGTATAGCCACTCTGGTACAAAGTATGGCGGTTCCTCAAAAAACTGGGAATCAAGCTCCCCAGTAATCCAGCAATACCACTATTGGGCATATACCCAAAAGACCCAAAAGATGCACATTCGTACTCCAAAGGCATTAGCTCAACCATGTTCATAGCAGCATTATTTGTAATAGCATGAATCTGGAAACAACCTAGATGCCCCTCAACTGAAGAATAGATTAACAAACTGTAGTACATCTACACAATGGAGTACTACTCAGCTGTTTAAAAAAAAAAAAAAGACATCCTAAAATTTGCAGGCAAATGGATGGAATTGGAGACTATGTTCCTGAGTGAGGTATCACAAGCCCAGAAAGATAGGCATGGGATGTATTCACTCTTAAGTGGATTTTAGACAAAAAAGCAAAGAATACTCAAGCTGTAAAACACAACCTCTGAACAGCTTGGGATCAGAAGGAACTTCCAAGGATGCCCCTCGGAAGAGAAAATAGAGAAGATCTTCTTAGCTAAATGGGAGCATAAGGGGTTGCAACCAAGAAGAGGTGAGAACAAATCATGAGAAAAGGAGATTGAGTGAGAGGAGCAACAAAGAGGGAGGGAAAAAAAGATATCTTGATAGAGGAAGCCAAAATGGGATTGGAAAGAGACTAAGTGCTAGGGAAAACTCCCAAGAACTCACAGGATGTCCCTGATTAGGTCTTCAACCAATAGTGGAGGGATTGCCTCAACAGGACTTCCCCTACAATCAAATGACTAATCATCCTAAGTGTCATCATAGAACCTACATCCAACAATGAACAGAGGTGGAGGCAGAGAGTCATGGCTGAACACTGGGAGAGCCCCAGTCCAGCTTAGAGTAGGGAGGAGAGTCTGTATGTGCAAGGGGATAGAGATTATGAGGAAGAGTACCACAGAGAAGGCTGGCTGGAGCTCTGGGGAGCTCACTGAATGAAGAGCCACTGGGGAACTATCTGGAAAAAGAGCTAGGCCCTCCAAGGGTAGGCAACTGTCAATTGGCATAGGCAGTATCTGGAGCCTCGAGGGGTGGGATCAGACTGTGTTCCTGTGCATGCCTGGCACCTTGGAGTTCATTCCCTGCAGAGGAGCGCCTAACCCAGTCTTGATATTGGAATGAGGGAATTGGACCTGCCTGGAGTGGATCCACCTGGCTGAGCTGACCTATCTTGGGACTTCTTGCCTTTTTGGGGGAAGGGGTGGGTAGGAAGCTGAAGGTAGACTGGGAGGAGTTGGGAGGAGGGAAGGGAGGGTGAGCAGGGGGGAATACAAGGAGGAAAAAAGACCTTTTTAAAAAAAATTTAAAAAATTAAAAACATTAATAGGTTCTTTGTGAACTAATGGGATCTACAAATGCCATATTCTCCTACAGCTAAAAATGTGTTGGTTTACTTTAGCAAAAAAATTAAGCCACAATGAGTATTTAAGGATTTGTACCATCATTGTGATGATATAAGAAGAGAAAAATAAAATTAAGCTTAATTTGCAAGAATAAACTTCATTTTTAAAAAAGAAATAACGATTTCACTTGATATCCTAATATTTAAACCTTATAAAACTTATAATTTCTGGTTTTTTTCAGTGTTAGGCACCACTCAAGAGTTTCTGAAAAGCATATTATAGTCAACATGTCAAAAATAGCAAGCAAAAAAACCCCAACAACAATATTGCAAAACTGTAAGAGCCAAGAGTAATGGTATATACCTTTAATTCCAATATGCAGGGAAGCACAGGCCAGGACAGACAGCCAAGGACAACATAAGACCTTGCCATTTAAAATAATAAACAAATGTACATGTGACTGTAAGAAAAACACCAACTCATCTACAAAAATAATTCATCAAATTTTTCTCATCAGCAACCCCCAAAGCTAGGAAAATATGGAATGAAAATGAAGTAATAACTTACCAGACCCCATAGCTACAGATAACAGAGTTTTAAGAGGAAAGCTGATAGATAGCTTTGAGTGCTAACATTAAAAAAAAAAAAATTTCAAATAACTAACCTAATGATACTCCTCAAGGTCTCAGAAAAATGCCACAGTCAAAAGCAGTAGATAGCAAGAAATAATAATGATCAAGGCATGAAATAATTAAATGGGGGCTAAGTGAACAATACACATCAATCAGAATTACTTCTCTGAAAAAGGAATAAAGTTAACAAACCACTTGCCAAATTAACTAAAAGATGCAAACTAATAAAATTAGAACCAAAAAAAAATAATATGGAGATATCAAACAGATTTCAGTTAAATCCATCTGACCATATGGATTATTTTGAAACTCACATTCTGATTAACCCTAGTACTGAGGAAGCAGAGGAAGAGCTCCATGAGTTCCTAGCTAGTCTGGACTACACATAGAGTTCCAAGGCTGCCAGGACTCAAAATAAATTCCTGTCTCATAAAATTACAGAAAAAAGAAGAAAAACTATATTCCAAAGCCAAAAAATACAAAATATACATTTCTAGAAATAAGAACCATCAAAATTAAATCAAGGACTGGCAGGATGGCTTCACAGGTAAAGGTGTCTTCTCATGGCAAACAGAATTCATATAGTAAAAGGAGTTACATCAGGTATCCTCTGCTTAAACACATGTTATACAATACATACATGTAACATAGTACACACATATTAATTAACAAAATTATTAACTAAAAGACAAATCGATTTTAACAAGCAATGAGTTTAAATGAGTAATTTTAAATATCTCCTTACAAAGGCCCCAAACTAGATGGATTCATTGCCTAACTGAAAAGCTAATATCAATATCCCTCAAAGTGTTCTAGAACATAGAGAAAATAAATTGGCATAGTCACTCCTGAAGTCAGAGTACAAGTACCATATGATTCAGCCATAGTCCTGTGTATATACTCAAAGATTCTAGGTCAGTACACCACAGAAATGTGTGTACATCCACACTTAATGCTGCACTATTTACAAAGATAAGAACTGCAAAAAGTCTAGATCTTCATCAGCAATAAATGGATAAAGAAAATGTTCTACACAGACACAATGTAATTTTTTTAGTCATAAAGAAAATAAAATCATGATTTGTAGGAAATAGATCATTATTTGTAGAAAATAGAACCAGAGATCATGTTACACAAAGTAATCCAGATTCGAACACAAATGCATGTTTTCTACCATATGTTGAGTATTCAGTGTGTGAGTGTGTGCCTGTCTGTCTGTCTGTCTAATCTGTAGGTCTTTAAAGTAAAAAGGAGACCTGCAATGAGTAAAGAAAAGTTCTGGAGACCTGGAGATAATGGAATTCATGTGACTTAGAAAGAGAAAGGGACCCATTAAGAAGAAGGCAGGTGTGAAGAAGGCATGAGAAAGGAATTAATGAGAAAAAAAGGTGTAATGACGTGAGTAGAAATGTCATGAAGATATCTATTACTTCATATGTTAGCTTAAAAAATTTAAAAAACGTCAATTGTGTAAGCAAGTACATCACAGCCTTTGTTTTTTTCTTTACTCCTTCACAGTGTTCTATCGCCTTTTGTAAAATTTCTCTCTTGACCATACAGGGTTTACAAACACTTTTCCTTTTTTGTTATTTTGGGGTTTTTTGTTTGTTTCTTAGACTATTTTGTTGGTTTCTCAAGATTGAGTGCAGGTCTTTGTGCAAATAATGCTCTGCCACTGAGCTAAATAAATGCTCAGCCCTAAATACTATAATGTTCTACACTGTTTATAAGTTTATTTCATAAGCTAACTATCTGCTTTGTTGACAATGCATCCATCAGCAAACAGGAATCAAATTTTTAAAGATTTTTCATTAATGTCAATTCAGAACAGTTGTATAAAATCAAGACTCCTAATAACTGATTTTTTAACGCTAGCATTATTTAAATGTAGTTTGATTGAAATATCTAAAATTTACCTCCTTTCTCACTGTGTACAATGAATACTTAAGAACCTAAATAGATCTAAAGAAAATGAAAAACAAAAACCTCAAAGCTGAGTTAGCTTTTTTATAAAGGCTACATGGCTCATGTTAATCTGAGACCTAACAAAGGCTTACATAATATTTGCATTCACTCCCATGTTGCCTCACAGCACAGTTTTGAGCAAGCCAGCAAAAGCAGATCTTTTCATCTGTCTAAAATGACACCGGACTAGATACTATCACAGGTTCCTCTAACTCTAAATGTCACATAATTTCATAACTATAACATAGATCATCACTGAACACTTATCCAAATACACCACTGCTTCCAACTCAACGCTTAAAACAGGTAGAATACAAGGCCTGATAGTTAGAGTCTACCAAACCCAGAGGAATAAATACTACCTAGAATTTTTATTCTCTTGGTTTGACTAAATAACCAAGGCAAAATTATGAACAGAGTTACGAAGCACCCCCCAAAAATGAAGAACAGATCACAACAAAACAGAAATGACCAGTAACAATACTAAATTTTTTAATCATAAAACTGTAATGAAAATATTAGCAAAATAATCATTTCTACAATCAGACCAAAGAAACTTATTAAAAGTATGAAAAGCCTATAACAGATTAGGTGCAGGTCAGACAGCTGACGCACTAGTGATGGGAATATTAGCTGGTACGATCACTCCAGCAAATACAGATCAAACAGTTTTAAGGTTGATACACATTTACACTTTAGATTTTTAATCTCTAGAAATACTTATGTATACACATAAAGTTTTTGATGTCATGTATGTTTATAAGCAAAAAAGTAAAAAAGGAAACACCTAGCAGTTAGGGAAAGATTACATTTAAACCTTTACAGTATTTAAAAATACTTACCAACAACAAATATTCATTGCAGAGAATAACCTTAAATTTCCTACAGTATGCCTTTTTGTCAGCAAATGACATCATCTCCTAATTGTTCCCTCATACTTCAGAATACTCTGATTGCTCACATAACTGATTCATCTTTGATAAAACATGGCTGACTAAAAACATCTTAGAAAAGGGGAAGATTTATTTAGTTTAACATCACAGTACACCACTGAGGGAAATCAAGTCAGGAACCCAAACAGAAATCATGGAGAAATGCTGCTTGCTGGCTCGCTCACAGCCTCATGTTTAGCTAGATTTCTTAGAGAGCTCAGGACTACCTGGTACTACCCAGGAAATGACACCACCCATTATGGGCTGTACCCTTTTATATTAACTAAGGCAAGAAAGATAATCTCTCACAGACTTGTCCACAGACCAATGTGATAAAGATAATTTCTCAGTTGCAGATTTTTTCAATTAACTGTGTACTATGCCAATGTCAAGAGGAGTTTCTATTGCTATGATAAAACACCATGATCAAAAGCAACATGGAGGAAAATAGCATCTATATCATCTGACACTTGCACATCACAGTCATCACTGAAGGAAGTCAGAGTAGGCACTCAAAGCAGGAATTACACAGAAGCCTTAGAGGAACACTGTTTACTGGTTTGCTCCCCTTAGCTTGCTCAGCCAGCTTTCTTATACAGTCTAGGAGCATCTGTCTAGTGAGCTGGACCCTCCCACATCAAACATTAATCAGAAAAATACCCTACAGACTTGCCTACAGGCAATCTGATAAAGGTGTTTTCTCAGTTAAGATGCCCTCTTCCTAGATATGTCTAGATTTGTGCCAAGTTGAACAGAACCAACTACCACAGTCAACAGTTAACAAGAGATCACGTCTAACAAAACTTCCCAGTGTAATATAACACTCAGCACTATTAACTGTGCTTTGGAAGGGAAAAAAAAAAAAACTTTTCAAAAGTATATCTCATGTATCTAGTGTGTCTACATATTTCTAAATGAGGAAGAGTACAACCTCCTAACTTTTTTCATATCATTTGACTTGATAAAGCAAATCTAACCCTAGGCTTAAAATAAAGAGTAATTAAAACCTCCCTTAAATACTTTCAGAGGGCATGTACATTAATGTCACTAATTTGCTAACGTATTCACTCTAAAAGCAGCCCGCTGCGCATGATGGTACAAGCTTTTGATCCAAGAGCCCAGGAAAAGGGGCAAGTGATTTCAAAGACAGCCTCATCTACACAGAAAGTTCTAGACCTGCCAAGGCTCCATAGTGAGATCCTATATTAAAAGAATATATATACATATAATTAGAAAACTATCCTGGATATTAACATTCAAAAGCCACAAAAAATTAATTTTCAACTAAATGGGAGTGACCTTAAAAATTCAGTTCCTGAGCAAGCTAGGAATATAGCAGCCTAGTACCCCTGCTTACCATGAGCAAAGCCTTATGCTCATTCTCCAGCACGTTAAAAATAAAATCAAGACAAACTTGCTATTTGGTTATGTGTTAGCTAGGACTGATATCTTCTTCTATAAGACCTTTTTATGTTAAAAGAATTTATTGCATATTGGATAAGTTTATTCAATTTGACCCGCTATAATTTAGTCTTTTGTATGTTAAGTTATACAAGTGTTTGGAGCAAATTCATTTGAAATATTGTGGTGCAGGGGGAGAAGGAACATACTCCAGTTTTAGAACTGCCTCAGTCCTCCAAGCTATCTCTTGACAGTATACTTCACAAGTACTTTGCTAGGTTTCCACGTCCCATCATTGGTGAGGCAGGTATGATTAGAAGAGTACAGTTGGACTTTTTTTTTCCCTCAGTACAATTAATTTAGGTTCAGTTGAAAGTTTCTCCTAAAAGCAACATCAAGAACTGAGTGTTCTGGTGTACAGAATTCACAATGGTTCCTATTCCCCTGCTTCCTCTGTGGAGGCATAAAAACTTTCTCGTATATTTCTTTAAGAATCTGGCTGGGTGGTTAAGCCCCACCTGCAGTCAGGGTTTGCATCAATATCCAAGGAATGCAGATGCCCAGGGTCCTATCAGACCCAGTCAAGAAAAACAGCCACAGGATCTCCATGACTCCAGGCAACAGCATGGTATCAGAGAGGAATGTTGGTGAGGGTCCAGTACTGATGGTATAACCAAAGCCAGGGGCCTTGAACCTGATCAACAACTCATTACACAATGAACATCTGCAAGTAAAGCTGTTTGGACAAAAGGATCTATCACATGATACAGAGCAGCTCCCAACGCCAGTATGATGATGAATAAAGAGGTGATAAAGAGGCAGGAAAGACAGAGCAGCAAAGCATTTTTTTTTCCTTTTTATTAGGGTTTATTTTTATCTTTTTATTTCTTTTTTAGCTTTAAGAGAGGAACACTAAAAGACTAAGGGGCGGACACAGAGAGATAATCGGCACAAAATTTGCAAGCCACCCACTATGAACAGGTCTCCTGAGAATTTTTAATTCTGATTATCTGGGTTTGATATAAAGAATAATCACAATCTCCCTCTAAAATATTCTCAGGGGGCACATACCTATAAACATGCCACTGATCCGCTGTGCGCCTAATAATCTTTATTTGGTATAAATTATAAACATAGTCTGAAAGTGAATATTCATGATCTACAAAAAAACTAAAGCTCAGCTAGGTGAGACATATAAAAAGCATGTTGGACCATAATATATATATATATATACTTAATAATTTACTATTTAGTTATTTTACAGCTAGTCTCTGCTCTGAGATATCTATCCCAATGAACTGTGAGTCTCTGTATGCTCCTTTATCCAAGTTAGAGCCAAAACAATTTGTCCCAAGGTCTCATTTCCTCTGAAGGGTTTAAGAATAGCTGGTTTTCAAAAACAGTCTATTACTCAGCTACATTAGAGTTAAGACAATCATAAATAAATCAAAGGGAAAACCTTTGATTCAATGCCCAGTTGCCTATTAACAGAACAATAATTCATTTTGGCGAAACAGCCATGAAAATAAAATAATCTTTCCAAATCTACAACAGAGGGATTCTTTGCATATATAGCACATTACAAATTAATTTTGTTTTTCAAACTCCCTAAGTCATTCGTATATTAAGCAGGCTATAGCAAGTACATGATTATGAAACATCTGATCTGCTTTCCAGAACAGCCAAGGATAAAAATAAGAATAGTTCTGTCTTCAAGCAGCATATTTACGAAACCAGAAGAGAAGCTCAAACATGCATGTTCTACACTAAAGTATCATGTTTTGAATTTCTAAGTCCTAAGAAGTCAGCCTTTCAACTCACACTAAAAATTCTAGTAACATAGAATTAAAAAGTTGTACAGATTAATAGCTCCTTAGAGTTGACAGTATTTAAATAGTAGTTTTTTGATTACTAGTGACAATCTTCCCTAAAGGCTATATTGTTTGCAGTCATATATTATCATGCTGCCTAAAAAACAAACTAGAGCACCAAAAAAATGTGTACTATAAAGATGCTATAATCAAATTTTGTAGTAGCACTAATTTGGGTTGTAAGAAAACAAGACTCAGAGCCAAATATTGGGGGAAGGCTGAAACATCAGCGAGAGAAAGCACAACAGTTAATTCTCACCCAGCTGTCTTGCAACTTCCTCAGCCTCACTCCTGATCGCTTCTGCCAGTCGCTTCTGTTTCTGGCTGGTTTCTATGAGCTCTTACATACCTTATCCCATCCAGGTTAGGATTAAAGGCGTGTAGCCTTGAACTCACAGAAACAAGAAATTCTGTCTCTGGAGTTATGGGATTAAGGGGGTTGGTCCCACTCTCTTTTGGCTTTCCCTATGCTGGAATTAAAGGTGTGTGTGATTGATTCTCAGCTGTGTATCCTTGTATTCAAGGATCAAGGATTTCCTGAGCTGTCTGCCCAGGATTTGACTGTGTGCTTTCTCTGATATCCCAGGATTTATTATATACCCAACAAATACTCACAAAATTTAGAGCTGTATGTGGTAATAATACAACCCTCCAAGAAAAATAGGCCAGACACAGTGATATATACACACCTGTTATGCCAGCACACTTGGGAAGTTGAAGCAGGAGACTAAAGAGCTCAAAGGTATCCTTAACTCTGAGGAGAGCTTTAGGTCAGCCTAGGTTACAAGAGACTCTATCTAAAAGCAAAACAAAGTTAAACCACTGATTTCCATGGGGTTTTCTTTTCTTCTTTTTTTTTCTTTTTTTTTTTTGGTTTGTTTATTTAATACTCGCTAATATTTTCATTGATTGGGGAGGAGTGCCAAACAAGGACTTTTTCAGGGTAAGTGCTGAAGAAATGGCTAAGGAGTTAAGAGCACTGGTTAGATCCCAACACCTATATGGTGGCTCACAATCACCTTTAACATCAATTCCAGGGAGATCCAATGCCCTTTTCTGGCCTTTGCAACTAATGCACAAATGTGGTACACAGCCATAAATGCAGGCAAAACACCCATACACATAATATTTTAACAATGAAAACAAACAAAATTTTTTAAAATTAAAAAAAACAGATTTGCAAAATCTTTCAGCCCATTAAATTTATTTCTATGGACAAACAAAACAATTTTAGGAATATAATACAAGCTGCAAATTCACAAAGTACTTTAGAAACTGCTATAAAATCCTTAATAACTAATATCACCAAATTAAAAAAAGATGATGTACATATACATATATTTTATTTTTTAAAATGCCTGGTTACCACTGATCTACTTATGTATGTTTTAAAATTTTAGAGTTATTTTGAAGTTCTTTGTATAAAGATTTCTTCACTAAGCATAATGCTTTTAAGACTCATCCATGCTACTGACTATATCACTGGTCAGTCCTTTGTAGAGCAAAGTATTATCCCATTTTATGAATATAGCATTTTCTTTTTTGTTTGTGTGTTTTCCAGGGAGGTGGGGTGGTTCTGGTACTGCTAGTGGTGCAGGTAGTAGTGAGTATTTGTTTTAAGACTGAATCTCACTATGTGAACAGGCTGACCTCAATCTCACAGAAACCTGTGAGATTGTTTCTGCCTTCTGATGCTAGAATCCTGGCCCCACAGTGTTTTCTTTGTCCACTCACCAAATAATGGACATCTGGATTCTTCTAGTGGTTGGCTATAAATATATAATATAAATATAAAACTTCTATAAGCATACAAATTCAAATGTTTATTTCTTCTTGAGTTCATTATTTCTTTACAAATTCTGAGCAAGAATTCTTATCAAATATTTGTTTTCTCAAGTCTGACTTGCCTTTTTTTTTCTTTTGAAAAAGAGTTTTTAATTTTAAGAAATCCATTTTCATACTTTTATCTTTATAGTACCTACGTTTGTATCCTATTCAAAATTTTTGCTTATCTCAAGGTCCCAAAGATTTTCTCATATTCACTTCTAAAAGTTTTATAATTACAGGTCTCAAATTTTATTTTATGATCCATTTTCATTTTTATTATGTTATAAAGGCCAAAGTACACTGTTGCTTCTATGTGAAAAGATTCTCTTTTTCCCCCACTGAGTTACCTTGTCATTTCTGTCACTTTAGTTAGCAGACCACAGTGAGTATATTCCAGACTATCAATTTTCTATGTCTACCTTGACACCAAAGCATATCTTGATAACATCGAGGAGGTTGAACCTCCAAAAGTTTTTGTTTCCAAAATAATTTTTATTACTTGTGAAGGGGGTTATTTATATTTAATTTATTTTTTTTTTTAGAAACAACTTGTTAAATCCTAAAACAAAGGGAAAAACTATGATTTTTGAGCAGGATGATCATGTTAGCTCTACAGATTAGAACTTTCATCCTTAAAATACAAAGTTTTCTAATCCATGAAAATGGTGCATCTGTTTATTCCTCAACAATCTCTTTATTTCCAGAGTACAAGCCTTGAACATATTTTATTAAGTTAATCCTGACATTTTTATACTTTATGTCACCATTGAAAAAAAATTTTCAACTTCAAAAATATGTGTTGCTACTATACACAGTTTATTTTTCTCTATTCACTTTGATTCTTAGAACGTGAATAAGTTCAATTCTTGGGAGTTTTTACATAAATGTGCACACTGCAAAGATAGTGTGAAATAATTTTTTTAATGCATATACTTTTTAAGCGATTGCTGTAAGAATAACCAGTTTTAACTTCATTCATCACTGTCCTATGCCATTTTAAATACCTCTCAAGCAGAACACTATAAAAAAAAATCTAAGTTCAAAAGTCAGGTACCATGGTATATGCCTGTAATACAATATTTGAAAGACCCAAAAGCAGAAGGACCACAAATTCAAATCCAACCTGGGCAACATAACAAAATTCCCAGATCAAAATCTAAATTTAGAAAATTATGTTCAGTATGCATTTCTTACCATAAATCCATGCTTTATGACCATCAAAGAGGCCCATGTACTAATCCTTATCCTCCCTGTTAATAAAGTAATAATATTGTGGTGACAGTATTATCCTGGATTATCTACATAAAGCCAATATAATCATAAGGGTTCTAAAAGGTGTACTGGTGTAAGAAAATGAAGGAGGGGACTGAAAATGGTTTGCTGATGTCTTAGAAGGTGGAAGAGGCCACATGCCAAAAACCAGTAAAAAGGAAATCAATTTTCAGAATTCCTCCTAAATCTTCCAGATGGAACAAAGGCCTACCAACATTTGCTTTTAGTTTAGAGGGTCTCATTTTAGACTTGATCTTCAGAACTATAATAGAGTATACTACATTGCTTCAAGCCCTATAACTTGTGGGAATATTTTCTATAACTAATAGGAAGTAGGTATATCAGTAATCACTTTATATCAATAAATGTGCTCTGCTAGTTTTCTGATACAATCACCACTCTACATCACAAATAATTTTCAGGAGCACAAATATATGAACTAGACACATCAAAAATAAACTAATTCTTATGGATTTTCTTAGATCAGAAGATAAAATTATCCTGAATATTTCCCACAGAATCCTTATTTCTTTTTAGTCTGGGGTTTGAGCTGATCACTGGTCTTTGAAATATTCACTTAACAAAAGATCAAGATCAGACATCTATAGTTCTATCATCAATCATCCTCAAAGCAACCACCCGGATCTCTTGTGAAATGTAGACTAAAAGTTAGATGAGTGGGTAGTGAGAACAGGCTATGGAAGTTTGCTAAAAAGTTTGTAATTCTTTTCCTTGCAGCTCTCAAAAGCCTCACATTTACCACTCAACATGGATAAACATAATGCTAGCACAAGATTCAAATAGCTTTATATAAAGTTTAAATGAAATAAAATTTTAAAGTGTAAATTAAATTAAATTTTAAATAAATTCTCTAATATTGCAACTAAATGCTAAGACAGTTTAATAAAGCTTTACATACTACTTCAAGTAGAAAACATTGATATTAACAAATACCATACAATGGACATTAACATATAAATGCTTTCTTTAAAAGGAAGAGTAAAAAGAGGTCTTGTAGGGCCAGCAAGGTGACTCAGAGAGTAAAGAAAGGCACTTGCCACCAAACCCAATGACCTGAATTCAATTCCATGACACACACAGTGGAAGGAGAAAACCAACTTGTGCAAGTTGTCCCTGACCTCCACATCACTATCATAACACAAGCCCCTGCCCCCCACACACACAACAAAAATTACAATTTTAAGGGAGATGGGAGTGGCAAGATGGTTTAGTAGGTAAAAGTGTTACCAAAGATGCCAGCCACCCTGAGTTTATCACCACAAACCCCAAATGTATGTAAAGGTAGAAAGAGATAACTAACAAGTAAACATCCTCTTGACCTCTACACGACACATCCACCAAAACACATGCATACATAGGTATATACACATATACACAACACAGTAATAATTTTAAAGGAGGAGTTGTTCAGTAGCCTAGGGAGATGGCTCAGTAAGAATTCATGCTTGGCAAACAAGAAAACCTGAGCTTAAACTCCCAGCACCCACTTAAGAAGCTGAGCATGGCTGTGTGCTCATGACTCTAGCACTGCAGGACAAGTAGGCCAATCCCAGGGCCCTGCCTGCCAACCAGTCAAGCCTAAATAGCAAGCTTCCAGTTCAGTGAGAGAGCTAAAAGAAGACACTGATACCACCCCCTTTCAGCTTCTCCACCCCCACAGATGCATATACCTACACACTTACATACATACACCCCACACACCTACATAAAGAAATAAAAATAAAGTTACCTTATCATCTAAATGTATACCTTTAGACTAAGTTTGTGTCATTAAAAAAATAATCAAGGAACTAAAGAGATGGCTTAAATATACTTGGTACTCCTGCAGAAGACTGGGATTCAGCTCCTAACACCCATATAGCTCACAACTGTCTGTAATTCTGATTCCAACAGATCCAACTCCTTTTTCTGACATCCATAAACACTGTGTGCATGTGGTACATTTACATGTAGGCAAAAAACTTATATACAAAAAGTAAAAATAATCTTTTAAATTATTTCTGTTTAACGGGGCAGTACTGGTACATGCCTTTAGTCCCAACACTTTGGAGGCAGAGGCAGGAATATCTCTGTGAGTTCAAGGCCAGCCTGATCTACAAAATGAGGTCTGGGACAGTCAGAACTGTCTGTTACACAGAGAAAACCTTGTTCGAAACACCAAGAAAATTTTTTTTTTTTTTTTTATGAAACTAAAAAATTTTAAAGGGGCGTGAGATGGATTGATTAGTCAACTGAAAGAAGTGGAGATTTGTTGAACCCTCCAAGGAAGCATGATAGTGAAATGGTTTCAACTTATAATATTCCTGCAAATTTTATGATACAGCTTGAAATGATTTAATACCAGATAGGTTTACTCAGCAAAACCTCAATTTTCAGTAAAAACAAGTTTTACAAAATAAAACCTCAAGGGCGAAAGGTGTTTCAGTCAGAAAAAGTGCTTGCCATGCTCTCTGGATACCACATAAAAAACCACAGCAGAGTTGTCAGTGGTTCCAGTGCTGGGAGGTGGAAGTAGAGCATCGCTGTGGCTTTAGCCAGATAGTCTAACCGACTGTTAAGCCCCAGACTAAGGGAGATACCCAGCCCCAAAAACTAGATGAAAAGCTATTAAAGAAGACAGAAGATGACTACCTCTGTCTGGTCTCATCATCGTACACCCCCCACCTTCATCTCTCACTCTTAAGTACATGTACACACACACACACACACACACAATATAAAAACATAGTCTAGAATACATGGCGCGCTCTCTCTCTCTCTCTCTCTCTCTCTCTCTCTCTCTCTCTCTCTCTCGTATAAAAGTTTGGTCATGATTTCAACTTCAATTAATGTAAGCCTTCAAGAACATTTTAATTACGCAATGTGTAATTTCAGGAAAGAACGGAGACCACAGAGGAGCAGAAATAAGTATTTTCCATAAGGATCAAAGAGGACAGGAACAAGTAAGTGGTCACTACCAAGTCAGAAGCAAAGTTTGAACTCAAATCTAGCTTTGCCAATTTATTTTGGACCAGTGCTCTTTCAACTCTATCATATTGTAAGGTTAAAAAGTTCAGACACATGACAAGTACTTAGCTGAAAAACATAACTGCAAAAACATGTCATAAGGATGACAAAAAAGTAGACAGGCATTTGTCTAGCACTTAAAACTATTTATCAAGTGAAGGTAGTAGTCAAGCAAAATTCCCAGTCAGTTAAACTTCCATTTGAAAGTTATAATAGTTCTACTAAGTACAAAGATATCTATGAGAATGAAGACGTCTCTACTTTGGCATTAATCTGAGAAATAACTTCTGATGATAAGTCATTCCAATAATCTCTTATATCTCTTACAAATTTTCAATAACAAAAATATGGTTTATCCATCATTCCATCTTAAAAGGTTAGGAGCACAGACATTAGGGCTAGATCTCTCGTGTCTAAATCCTGACTGTCGTTCATATTCTTACTATCCTGAGCCTCTAGACTGTTGGACTCCAGTTACTAACAAACTAGGCTCTAGAGTCAGACACAGTATGCCAATACTTCAACATATCCTGCATGATATACACTGGAACACATATATTACCAATTATATTAAGTGGTCTCTAAGATCACCCTCAGATTCAGCAATCTGCTAGAGTTCAACACTGAGTTATATTTGATGCTGCTATGATTTATTACAGAAAAAAAGACAGCACGCACAATCAACAAAGGGCAAAGGTCTAACTACACAGGCAATCAGGAGCAAGGAGTTGTCTTCTACTGGGATTACTCTGGAAACAATTATTGTAGCAGTGGGTTCTACACTACATAAACTATTGCCTGTCAGAGACACTCACTAGACTCAGTGCCTAAGAAATCTCTGGATCTAGCCAAGTAGACACTGTTGTCTTTACATATGCAAATAAAAAACTAGAGGGAGGGGGCGGTATTCAGCAAAAAACATGTTCTTCTACAAACATTTTGGGAGCAATTCAAGACTCATCACTTCACATAGTGAGACCATCTCCAAATCCAGGTCTTGCAAATCAGGCAACTTTCCTACATGCCAGCAGATTAGTAGATCCTTTAGAGTTCCATGTACCTGCTCCCTATTTTGATTCCCAAATCCTAAAATATGGATTTGATATACAGTAGTCACCTAAACCTTTTTTTAAATAACAACAGTAAAATTTCCCTGGCTCTACCACTTCTCGGCTATACAGTACTGGGAGAGCTATTTAGGATCTAATACACTTCTAATGAAACTGCTTGCCTATCAGAGTTGACATTAACCGATAAGAGTTTTACTAACATCTGTTTATGGGCCACAGTTAAAATTTTTGCAGAAACAATAGTATTTAGCCTGGTGCTTAATCTTCATAATAGTGTGCTACGGTTTGGATGTAGTCTGACCATCAAAGATTCATTCTGAAAGCTTAGTCCTCAGCATGATGATGTGAGAGATGTGGAACCTTTTAAGACATGAATCCTCTGATGGTTGAGGTAACTCACCCACACAAACACAATAACCTGAATTTAATCTCTAGCATACATGTAAAAGCCAATATGGTGGTGTGTGCTTATTCAGCATCAAGGAGGTGCAGACAGACAATCCCTACAGCTCACTTTGCCTATCCAAATCTGATCTCAAAAATACAGCAGATGGCTCCTGAAGAATGACACCCAAGGTTGACCTCTGGCTGGCACATATATACACACACACACACACATATACACACACATTCACACACAAAAGAAATAAACCCTTATAGTAGGTGATTAGGGCATTAGAAGTACTCTACTTCAAAAGCAGTTCTCACCAGATCTTATTAGTTCCTGTAACTGTGAGTTATAATAAAAGCAAACCTAAATCCTCCCACTCTCTGGTTTCCTTTCTAGGTGATCTCGCCTGCATTTGATACAGATAAGAGAGCCTTCTTCACAGCCTCTTAAGCTATGTACTCTTTTCTTTAAAGTATCAAACCTCAAATATTTGGTGACTGCAGCAGAAAAGTAATATAGCCCAGAAAACACTGACCTCATTTACCAGCAAAATTGTACCTGTTAAGTGAACTCTTTACAATGATTACTTTTACTGCCCTGTAGTCAACTTTTCTGATAATTACAACTTAAATAAAACACCTTCTAAATTACTTTAGTCAACACTGGGCAAACTGAAAACTAAGAAAAAGAAATAGCTGGATTCTACCCAGCAAAAAATCGCTAATACAGGTACCATTCGCAGTAAGAAAAGAAAGCTTGGGTTTATGACTTACATAATTAGAAGATCAAATGTTTTACAGCCTTAGTGACAACTAGGATTCCAATTCTTTAAACATCAATAACTTGTATATATTTGTGTCTGTAAAGGGTTTGGGGAGGGGGATATTGTATGTGAGAAAATTCCTGAGAGTGTGTGAGAGAAAGTATTGGTTAAGAGTGTCTGAGAGAATGTTTGTGTAAGAGTGTATGTGAGGGTGTGAAATAGTATGTAAGAGTGGTAAGAGTGTCTTTGTGAAAGAATGTGTGTGTTGAGAGTGAATATTTATGAGTGTGTATGTGTGCATTTTACAGAATAATTACCGGAATGTAATTTTTCATTGATGAAGTCCAATAATAAAAGAAAACTGTAAATAATTTCTAAGGAACAAAAAGTTAGGAAAAAATACTGCTCAAATTTTAAAATAATATGTCCGAGAAAGAACAGCAGTTTTCACTCATGCTCTGGGTCAAAGGATCTGCACATGAGCATCAGAGAGAGCCTCGGGGTCAGCTGAACCCTGAGGACAACAAATCCACAGAGACCTACCTAGCTCAGTATCTGAGGACATTTTTGACTGACAACTTTTGAAAATGAATTATAATCACATGCCTCTGTGTATATATACTAATTCTGTGCACATAAACACCAGCTCCTCAGGGTACACTTTACTTTTCAGTAAAAGTTCCTCTAGAAGAGTTTTCTTCAACAAGTGTAAAATAACAAACCCAAACATGTTCTCTAACCACCACCACCACCCTCCCCCCCCATAGACACACACACACACACACACACACTCTAACAAGCAAACAAACTCAGCTGTTTTCTACTTTCTGATGAGACTGGAAAGGCTGCCCAAGAGCCAAGGTGTCCCAGCAGATTAGATTCTGCCAATTACATGCATGTAAAAAGTACAAGTGTAGCATGAGCCACACCCCTACAGTAGGGACAACTAACAAGCATGTCTAATAGACGCTGTCTCAGTCCTCTCATTTATCAGTTCTGAGAGTGAAAAGCAGCCCTGGCACTCAGAAAATGACAATACTGACAGGATGTGTGGCCTTGCAAGTACAAGTCCAGAAATGACTCCTGAGTTTTACTTCCTGCAGTTTTTCCAATGATTTCTTAAGTCTCCAGCCCAAAAAATAGATACAGTGGCTCTGTTTCCTGCTCTACACCATGGCTCATACACTGGCATTGCATGAACTACAATCCCTTTCCCTCATCCTCTGACTACTAGTAAACATCACCTCACTCAGTGACTCTCCAATCATTTCTACCATTCTGATTCTTCTGATTTGCCACTATCAAATCTGATCATATTTTCAAGACAGCTCACCAAAATAAAATGACCATCAGAAACCACTTCTACCTTTCATACCCAGCTTCCTGCTATGTTCATGGAATGATCTCATGTTCATTCTTCCATTCATTTATACACCCAAGAGGTATTTGCCGAGTTCTATTTACTTATCAACATCATTCACTGTGCTTAGGGCTCAAGAAACTACTCTGAGCAAGATAAACAAGATCTCTTCTCCTTCAAAGCTGTAATTCAACATAAATATGAACTGCCTAATCATTATGTCAGTTATGTTCTAGTTATAACTGTGGTAAGATTCAGGACAATGTCTCAAATGTATAAATGAAAGGCATAAGTCAGACTGTTTCCCTGGAAAGGACATTTAAGGAAAATATAAAGATGAGTAAGAAGCTGAATAAGGAAAAAAAAAAAAAAAGCAGATGTCTCAGAGGTAGGACTAAGACTAGTATGTGCAAAAACATGGAGGCAACACTCTAGGAATTATAAAGAGCCAAAGGACAAAGGTCAAGGCCCAGGGAAAAAGCTAGAAAAGCAGAGGGTTACTTCTTATAGCTGCTACTTTTAAAATTAGCACACTTTCAGAATTACTCATCTTTGGATATTCAGTCTCCATTTAAACACACTCTTTTCAGTCTTACAAATGTTTCTGTCCCAAAATCTATAATGCCTAACTATCCTTAAAACATAGGGAATAAAAAGTGTTTGATCTACACAAGAAGCTTACCCTCTGGATATTTAAAAGTCTGAACAAAATAATCTATACGGTTCAAAAGCCTGAGCCTCTGACTGCCATAAAACTTACCACTGAGCAAGAGAATAATTTTCATTCCAATTTTTATATATTTAAAATAATCAAAACTATTATTACTTATGGATAAAATTTTAAATTCTAAAACTAAATTTAAGATGGCAAAGAGAACTTCATATCCTCACTGTCCCATACTGCCATCAATTAATAACCAAGAAAACTGCTTTTAAACTCCTACAGAGTCACAAAGACAGCCAGAGATGTGCGGCTCCATCCGGCAGATCTTCCTCTCTGGTTGTACAATGTACTGAAGAACAGGGTCAAGAGCAAGAACTGGCTAGCACCTGTGCCAGCATGCTCTGTTTCCTTACTAATACTGTCTGTACAGGAAATAAAAGCCAGTGACTAAGAAAATGTCAAAGCCAACGGGGCATTCCTCTACTAATTACCCAAGAGGTAACAGAACAGGGCAACCATTACTCCTAAGCTTCAGTCTAGGTACATGTTCTCAAAGAATAATGGGGAAAGCAATCTTTGAAAGTAAGAAGACAGCATTAACTAGAAAACCATTTTAAGATAGAATAAAAGTTCAATACAATTACTATTCAGTGAGGGAAGCATCAATACATATATATATAATAGAACCTAAATGTTCTATAAGATCCTCATGTCTTTCATGAGTACATTTAAATCAGAACTTTATAACCTACATTTATTATATAGTTATTGGCATATATAGCAGATTTCAAAAGTCATACAAAAAATCAAGAATTCTACTATAAGAATGTGCCATAATCAGCTCACCCATAAAAACTTACAAAAATATATTTAAAATTATACAGTGTATAGTAATGCATACTCAAGAGGCAGAGATAGGAAAATCAAGAAACTCGGACCAACCAGGACTACATATGATCATATGACAAAAAGGGGGAGCCAAGGATGTAGGTAGCATTGGTAAAATACTTGCATACTTGGTAGGACACACACACACACACACACACACACACAGAGTGATAGGTTATATAGTTAATAAGACCAGTCTGGAATATCAGAGAAGAGATCCACCCACAGTCAATCCAGGAGAATCAGAGAGTGGTAACTCACACCTTTAATCCCAGCAGATCTCAGTTTGAGGCCAGCTTGGTTTACAGAGAAAGTTCCAGGCTCCCAGGCAGAAAGTGGTGGTGCCATGCCTTTAATCCAATAACTCCAGAGACAGAGATCTTTCTGTGTTTCTGTGAGTACAAGGCTAACTACCAAATAGTAGTGGCCCACGCCTTTAATTTTAACCTGGAGGTGAAACAACTTAGCAAAGAAGGTATTTAAGGCAGGCATAGAAGATGGATTCTGGCATTAGAATGAAGCAAAGAGGAGTAAGACTGAGGAAGCTGAAAGATAGCTAGGTGAGACTTGACTGTGGTGTTTCCTCTCTTTGATATTTCAGCCTTTCCCTGATATCTGGCTCTGAGTTTCTTTTAATACAATCAGAATTTGTACAACACACACACCTATAAAATCAAGCCTAAATAAGATAAACAATGGCTGTGCCTATGAATATTTCCTGAAGTATTAAGATAAAACAATGAAAAAATTTACACAAATGTTTTATTATTCTAGATTTAGTAGAAAAAATAATTTCCATAATCATGACATCAAACAGATTTCATGACCTTCAATGTTTCACCCTTGAACTCTTAATACTAGTCTATCCCACTTTCTCCACTTCTCAAGAAAAAAGAATATATATATATATGTGTATATATATACACATATGTGTGTATGTGTATGAGAGTAAACAAGACCAAACTATGAAACTGTTCATTCAACATATGTGGATTGATATAGTGGTTACACAACAGTAATCAAAACAAATATTTCCTACTCTTTAGAAGTAAAACTTTTTAACCTAATTAAAGAAGAATATGACTTTTTCCCATCCATTTCTCAAAAATAATAAATAAAAACTATTAACACGTTTATTGAAAATCTGATTTTACACAATACTGTTTTGGAGAAAAAAATAGAAATATTAAAGTTACTTCTATAGACAAAAAGAAATTACTGACTTGCTTTTTTAAAAGTATTTATAGGTCTTCATGTGTATGTGCACCATCTGCATACCTGCTGGCTACAGGGACCAGAAGAGGGCATAGGATCCCCTGTAACTGGAGTTACAGAGTAAGCTGCCTTGTGGGTGATGGAAGTCAAAACCAGGTCCTCTGGCAGAGCACATTCTTAACCAACAGCCATCTCCTCTCCAGCCCTGAATCACTTATTTTTAATAACAGCTTTTACATTTACCAGCATTTTAACTATGTTATGACTCAAGATGATAAAATGTAAACAAACACTATCCCCTTTCTTTTTATGAGTTTCTGAAAACCCATTTTTGAGTGTTTAATGAGTAAAAGAGATAAGTAACTGGGCTCCAGTACAGAACAGTATTTCCATACAACCACATGCAGAATGAAGTATCACCCAAGCAAATGTTACCACAAAAATTAGGCATGCCTTTTAAGTGTCTTACCTAACGATTACATACAATAACTACACGGCTGACTCAGCCAAATTACTATATTAAAAAGTGCTTTATAAAATTTCTGATTAAAGTATGTATATGTGATTCTTCCAGTAAGCTAGTAGCTTAGGAGATAATGTGGATGCTATGAGACTCAAGTATTCAAATACTACCAGCTTACTGCAATGAACTCTTTCTTGCACAGTGTTGAGAGAAAACAGTAAAACCTCAAGAAAAGTATGCTAAATTAATTCGGAAATCTTAAGCAGTGTTTCCAAAGACTGTCTCTGATCCGAACAACTACCATCTCACAGAGAATAATCAAATAAATGTACTTACAATAAATATTTTCCTAACTAGATATAAGGTTGTTTTTAATCTGCAACATGCCTCTCCATGATATCACTTACATGGCATGAGAAATAAATCACATCTCCAAACAAAATGTATCAGCTAAAAATAGTGTATCTACTCCAAAAGCTCAAGCAGAAGCCCTCCAACTAAACTAAAATTAGTGTTGTTGTTCTTTTCATCTCTGTATCTTTAAAATGTACCTTCCAGTTTATGAAGCAGACAGAGCAGTGTCCACATATTCTCCAATGGGTCGTCTGGGAGAATCTAACGCCTGAACTCTTCATGAACATAGCTCACTTTCCACAGGACACATGCAATCAAACTCTGCACTCTAGCATCCAGAGTAAATATGTATGTTATATATAATA
Organism: Sigmodon hispidus; assembly: GCA_004025045.1. Lineage (NCBI taxonomy): Eukaryota > Metazoa > Chordata > Mammalia > Rodentia > Cricetidae > Sigmodon > Sigmodon hispidus. Next base: position 38,290 of record PVIH01012442.1, read on the forward strand.
TATACAAATAATGGAGAGCCTTTCTCGATTATGTTACGCAGTGACATTTCAAAATACCGTCCTTTTGCAGACACAGAAGTAAACACCTTATACAAAAGCTGTCAGGTGGGCAGGCAGCTAGGGCTCCACCTGGGAGGAGGGTCGAGAAGGGGACAGGGACCTAAGGGCGGCTCCACCCTCGGAGCCGCTAAGGCTGAGGCAGGAGGGCTCCTACAGACAGCCCTCATCAGCACCACCCAGTCGGCGCCCCGAGGCGGTGGCAGCATCGCGACGCCGGCTCGCTCGGGAGCCTCAGGCTGAGTCCGCCCGCCCTCCCGTCAGGGCCTCGCCGGGTGGGAAGGTCACGGCCGCCGGAGGCCCGGCCGAGCGGCCACCCAGCCCGCGCTACCTTTGGCCTCGCAGTCGGCGCAGTACTTGTTGTCCTCCTCCCTCAGCAGTTTGGACAGGATGAGCTGGTGCTGCTCGTTCAGCTTCTGAGCCTTCTCCCTACAGGAGCGTGTCGCCATGTCGGCAGCGGGGCAGCGGGCCGGGACGCGGGCGGACGGTGCTGGCGGAGCCGGTCGAGCGAGGGCACTTGGCGCCGCTGGGGCCGCGGGAGGATTCGGCCCAGGAAGCGGCAGCAGCAGCAGCGGCACCGGCGTTGGCTGGAACCCGAGGAGGGGCGGCGGCGGCCGAAGCAGCGCCGACGTGGCCCGCCTCCTCGCCCGGCCCGCCGCACGCTCCGCCCCAGCCGGCAAGGGGCGGGGCGGAAAGAGCAGCGACTTCCGGGAAGACGGCGCGGAGGACGCTGCGCGTGCGCCAAGTTTTCTGCTTGCCGCTTCTATCCCAAGGTGATTCTAGAAAAGGCCTGGCGCTACCGGGTTTGCCCGCTTTTGAGGCGTGATTGTTGCTTGAGGTCTCTGGAAACCTGGAAAAGGAAGCGTTTTTGCCAGAAGGCAACTTTCGTTTGTTTGCTTTTGCCTACACAACACTGGTAATCTTCAAATTATAGTAATATTAGGTATGTGGATTCCACGTTTGTGCATCGGCAGTTTGGGGACAATATTATAGAGTTTAGAGATACGTATGGAATGAAATATGGCTAAACGTGCCTTATATTTTAGAGAAATGCAGTAATCTAATAGTGACATGCTTTGGGGGTTGGGTGGTTACTGTGGCATTCCCTCATTAACCCGAATACACTCAGTAGTATTGGTAGCTTCATATACAGATAAATGAGACAAAAGAGTCAAGTCACTTGGCCATGCTACAAGTGGAAGAGTTAAAACAATAAACCCCATCTAGGAAGAGGAAAAGTGATGAAGGACCAAAATATTAAAGGAGTGTCACTTTAGCAAGAAATTGTGTGTTGCTAGGATTCCTTCCCTGGAAGAAACGTACATAAAGTCTTGTTCTTCTCTTAAGGTCCCCAAAACAAACTTAGGTAGAACACCAAAGTTCACCCAAGGGAACCAACGTGCTTGTCAGGTTTAAACTTACAGAGTAATGGGTAAGTGTAAGGCAGAAGCTTAGGTGATCTTAAAGTAAACACACTAGAAGGTCTTCACCCAGCATAGATGGATAATGGCTTCTCCATGGATGCCTAGCATGGAACTCCCTCCTATCATTTTCTCTAGCCCCTCACCAAGACCAACTTCAAGTAGGGCAGAATCACTTGCAAATGATTGAGGGGTGGTTGGATATTCTGGTAAAGGTCCCATAGCCCTCAGTGTCTCATGCAGTGGTGTGAGTCAATAGTCCCAGCTGTGATGATCTTTTGCAAGCAAGCCGAGCAGAACTGAAGACAGTGGCAGTTTGGTTCAGAGGCTCTTCCCACGCAACACAAACATTTTCAATACAAGAAGAGAGCGCAGAAAGAAGGTATTTTTATTACAGTCCATCAGGTTCACTGGGTTTGAACTTAGGGAAACAGTTGGAATGATTTGGTTTGCTGTGGGTTAATACTAACAATACTGAATAGTGCTTATGTAAACTGAATAAACAATATGCTAAAAGTGGCAATAAGCCGGATACTCAATGTTACACCCTAGCTAACCCTCTTGGGTTTAAGATTCCAGAGAGATAGAAGTCAATTGTGGCAGCAAGCATCAGATAGTTGAGGGCTCACATGTTAGGAGAGCAACCAAGAAGCAGAAGAGCATATTGGGAGCTTACAGATGTTTTTAAAGCTCAAAACCTAGCCCAAGGGACATACTTCCATGAGCAAGGGCACACCTTCTAAATATACCCAAACAGTGTCACTAACTGGGGACCAAATATTTAAGTATCTGAGTCTATGGGAGATATTCTCATTCAAACCACCACAATATGGCAATGAAATGAGTCAGGGAACACAGGGAATGTAGTTTTAGCAACCTGTAACTCCACTTGGCTCAGGATATATATATATATATCCCTATTTTTTAAAAAGAAAAGTGATTAATTATTTAAGACTTTCATACAATTTTTTTAAATCTTATTCAACCCCCCCACACACACTTCTCTTCTAACTACTTCAGATACACCTCTAATTTTCTGTCCTCTGGTTATGGGGTTTTTTTGTGGGGGGGTGGACTGTTGACTGACTTGATCTTGTTCGAGTTTTTGCAGGCAGGTGAAGCTGCTCTGAGTTTATGACTGTACTGATCTTGTCATATCCAGAATCTTGCTCTGGCTGTCTCCTATTTCTGTCTCTTATAGTCTTTCACACCCTTTCAAGATGGTTCTTGAACCTTTCAGAGAGAGGGTATAATGTCAATGTCCTATTTATGTACATCTCTCTTCTAACAAGGCAGCCTAAGAGTCTTACATGAACATAATATGTACTCATATCCCTCTTGAACCATGAACCTAATAACCTGTGAGCCACCTAGGACCCCCACCCACCTGCATCAAGCTGAGAGCACAACATATATTGATAAAAAGAGAAGTTTCTCCTCCCTGACAACCATCAAATTTGGGCAGTTTCTGTTCAAATATATTCCCAGTTTTGTCTGGGTATGGACAGGGGCCATCCAGAGTAAGTTGTAAGTACATGTGCAATAAGGCAAAATGTGTCTCCAAGTATACCTTTAGGAAAACTCTCTTATTTATCATCTTATGCCTATGCATAATTGGGCATGCGTATTATTAAAATTAGATGCATTTGGGAAAGAGACATATGCAGTAAGTGAATGGGTATATAAACTCCATTTCTAGTTACCAAACTCCTCCTTCCTAGAAACTTAAAAAAGAAAGCCCCAAATACTGATTGGGGTCCTTCAGTATTCTCACCCAGGCAGCCTGCTGTTCTCTTGGACTGTATTTTGGTCTTTTCTATTGTTTTGCTTTTATTTAATTTCCCTGCTACTTTTTCAAATTTTTTTTGTAGGCTTTTATTTCATTCTTATATAAGAGGCCAAGACCCTGGAAAGATCCATCCCACATCCTTTGCCCTGTAACAAAGATACTCAGCATTTAAAGAAATCAAAACTTAAGCTACACAATTCTGAAAAATAACAAGGAGGATCTCAGAGTGTTTCAACAAATAGAATGAAAACTGACTCAAGTGGTTAAGGAAGGAAATATGGAAGAAGAGAGATGCATACACAAAAACTTAAGTAGCTTGGGAAACAAAAAAGAGCACAGGGGCCCCAGGAAGGATGGAGTGAGAGATAATGTTGGGTAAGTCAAGTTTGGTAATATTATGGAAACAAAAATATTATGTTTTGCCTAGGCACCCAGGCAAAACAATCCTGTTGTCAGTAGTTTCTGGCCCAGCCTAGACCCAAGGTCCAGACCCACAGTCTGTTAGTTCCAAGGAATCACACAGCAGCTTACATTCTTTACAAGCTATTTGGCCTATGGCTCAGGCATATTACTTGCTAACTCTTACTCTGAAACTAACCCCCATGATTTTTATCTTGTTTAGCCACGTGACTTGGTACTTTGCCTCAGAGCAGCAGTCTTGTCGTCTTCTGCATCTGCTGGTATCTGTCTCTCTTTCTCTTCTCAAAGTTTTCTTAGTCTGGTAGACCCGCCCATACTTTTCTTGTCTTCCTTCTGACTAACCAACGTTTTATTAAACCAACAGGAGTGACAAATATTTACAGTGTACAAGAGCATAATCCCACAGCACATCCTATCTCAACACAATTGACAATTGATTCTGCAGTTTAGATAATAGCACAATAAAGAAGGCCTTTGGAGAAGGTTAGTCAAGCAATAGCCACTTAAGAAATAATGTTTCAATGACCCCACTCTACCCTCCAAAAACTCTGCCTAGAGGTGTAATTATTCAGAAAGCAGAAGGCAAGCTCACTACCATGAGGTAGACTGAAGGGGCCAATGAATAGAAAATTCATACTGCAAACAGAATGTCAAATGTGGCTACATCTAAAAATAGAAAGAAAAAAAGATCCCTGATAGCCAGGTATTCATTTTAACAGCACATTCTGACACCAATGTATCCAAAATATCATTTCAACATGTAAGATCTATAAAAATTAAAGGGATGTTTTAATCCTTGCTTTCATATACATATGCAATCAATATACAATATGTACTGTACTGTTTATTTTTTTATGCCTACAATTCATTCCTCTCTGGTATAACCAAACTTCAAATGGTCGATAGTCACAGGTGAATAATGGCTACCTTATTGAAAAGTATTTCTCTTGATAATTGATCTAGAAGCCACTGAGTTGGAGTTGGTTGTATTTTAAGGGTATAGTGGGAAGAAAGGAAGAGAGTGGTACAAAACACTTGGGGAGGAAAACAACATTGTACTCATTTACCAATATTTGTTGTTTTCTACCAACAATAACCAAACAGGAATCAAAACCTTACTCTCTGCTGTTAAATACAAACATATGAATAAAACATAAGTATACCATAAAATCCATAGCAACTATAAAACATGGAATAAAAGGAATTGTATACCCTATAGCCTAGGAAAGAATACAGCAAGACTTCGTAGAGGAGATGATGCTTCAACTTGGTTTGAGCAAATGTTGCAATTTAAGTGAATGAAGATGGACAAGAGAAAATGGAATGGCTATTTAAAAATGTATACAGACTCATTAAAGTACATGATTCCATGAAGGACATAGGAGACTACAGGAATTAGAGTATATATGGAGACTGTGATGATGGAACAGGAGCTTGGTACAAAAGGTAGATTAAAGCTTTGAGCCAAGCTATCAGGCTTGAACACCAGGGGCAAGAGAAACAATAGGTGCTTTTACAGGGAAAAAAATGGCTTCTGAAGCTTTGTTTTCAGTGATGCAGTGGAAATGTGGAGAGCCTGGATGGGGAAATCTGTTATCAGAGGAGCAGATGATGCAATTGCTAAAATAACAGTCCAAAGAAGATAGGATGAAGGCCTATTTTAAGGAAATAGCATAGGATTAGAGAGAGACAGAATCAAGTGATGTTTTAAAATTAGAAGCAGCAAGATTTGGCAGCTGACTGTATGTGGGGGGAGTGAGAGAGGAAGGAGGTGAGAATAACACCAAGATGTCTAAGTTGGGAGACAGGTAAAATTGAGATGCCATTAACCCAGATCAAGATGCAAAGGTCTGGCAACAATGGAGTTGTGCTGGTGGCCTAACCTGGCACTCTGCCTATGCACAATCCCATTGCCTGTCATCGTCATACAGCAGTCTATATCCTTCACTAAAGACTTTCTAGTCAGCAGCATTGCCGCCATTATCTTGATGCCTGACACCAGTAATAGCCTAACAGATAGATACTCCAGTAAGCAGAGTCATGAGGGACAGTATTGTTTGCTTCTCCAAGGCATAGGTACCCTGTTTTCTGGAAGGGGCTACCTGGTCAAAATGACATCACTTGTTTACACAGCCTTCAAGTTTGCCTTTGAGGATAAGTGTGTTTGTTATTGTTTTTCTTTGGTTTTGGATTTAAAAGATTCATCACTGGGGTGTTGGAAAATAGGAAAAACGTATTTGCCATCAAACCTGACAGCTTGGGTTTGGTGCCCCAGAGCCCACATGATGGAAGGAAAGAACCAACTCCCACAAGCTGTCTTCTGACCTCCACATCCATGTTATAACACCATCCATGTAGCATGTGTTCCTACATACCACACAAATATACACCACACCATACACACACTACACCTCACACATACATACACACACCATACCACACTACACACACAGAAAATACAAAATAACACATACACACACCACACACACAGATACCACACCACAACACATACACGCCATCATACATACATACACATACACACACCACACCACCATACACATAACATATCACACCACACACACACACACACACAAAGACATCATACAGAGAGAGAGAGAGAAATAGAGAGAGATGATAGTCTTAAAGTTACATCAAGAAGGCTCCTCTCCTTCCCTCTACTGCTGTGCTTCTTACTCCCAACTCAGTCTCTCCTAGTGTCACTCACAAAACTTTCAAAATCCAATGGTTCCAGCCAAGAAAAAAAAATCACCCCATTTTCCACACAGATTCAAATCTTAACAAAACCATTTACAACTCCCAAGATGCTGAAGGAGAATTACGCTCAGTTTTGGGGGATTGACACACAATGGAACAACTGACTGTGTATGCTGAGTCATGGCCATCCATCAGTCTTACCAGATGGAGGTGAAAGTCTACCCTTGGAGAATCAGTCACGTTTAAATTAGGAATCTGACTTGTTTTTCACTTGCTCTAAATTGAGTGAATTGGCAGTTTGGGAAATAGATACATAGAAGTTTTTTCAAAAGAAAAAAACAAGTTACACTAGAGAAGACTATTTGTGGTTCCTGAAAGTTGTATAGAAAATGTTTATGATCTTTGATCAAGTATAAATCCTCTTCTTTATAGAAAGAATGAAATAGTGAAATATATATACACATATATAATTATAATTACATTAATCGTGTGTGTGTTTGTGTGCTTGAATCCACAAGTGAGCTTACCATGGTATACATGTGGAGACATGTCAAAGGCCAGCCTTTGAGAACTGGCTCCCTCCTTCTGCCATGTGAGTTCCAAAAATCAAGTTCAGGTCATCGGGCTTGTTGGCATGCGCCTTTACCCTCCCACTGGTCCAAGAGGAAAGGTGCTGCTGAAGATGACTCACACAGCTTTCCTCACTTTTCTTCAGAAATGAGTTCTTTGCCAATTCTCATTAGGAAGCAAGTGCCTGTTTATACAAAGACTCACAACATTCCACTGCTCAACATAGGAAAAGAAATTTCTCAAATTCTTACTTTGTGGTGATACGTTATATATTTAATAAAATCAGCTTGGAATTTTTTTGAGACAGGGTTTTCTGTGTAACAGTCCTGGCTGTCCTGGAACTTGCTTTGTAGACCAGGCTAGCCAAACTCACTGAGATCCTCCTGTCTCTGCCTCCCAAGTGCTGGGACTAATGGCATGCACCACTTCTGCCTGGCTGGGGACCTGGAACTCCCTCCGTAAACCAAGCTGGCCTCAAACTCAGTTCTGCTGGGATTAAAGGCATCCTGTCTTTCCCAAAATGGGATTAAAGGTATAAATTACCACTCTCTGATCCTCTAGATTGACTGTGGGTGAATCTCTTCTCTGATATTCCAGGCTGATTTTATTAAATATATAACATATCACCATACTACTTCCTCATCCTTTTAGCACAACAGAGACACTGAAATATGTTTAGTGGTCATACTTGCTACAAGTAGTCAGCAGAGCATAGGCAATCCTTTAGTTGATGCAATGCAGCTTTGGAGACCAGAAAAGCCACCATAGTATCTAAAAGCAAAAGCCTGATCCAACCAGGAAGGGGGGGATTGTCAAGTCTGACCATGGACTTCTAGACTTTATTCTCCTAAGCACTTGGTTAAAGTACAATTAAATAACTGTGGGTAGCTGTTCTGAAATTGCCCTTCCCCTCCTGTACATTCCCCCAACCCACTGTCTTCTTACAGGAGGGTTGACAATGCCTCACATTCACTTAGCTCTCCACTCAGCAATATATTGTTGAGTTCTGTCTGTCTTTCAAGTACTGCACTATGCACAGGTGGATGAGAAGTGGTGAATAAGGGGGGAGGGGTAGCGCACAGCTGCAGTTATATCATTCAGGGAATGGTGACTGGAGAATGAGGACTTTAACTATAGCTCAACCTGGACTATATATACAGGGAGACACCACCACCACCACCACCACCACTCACACACACCCCAGCACAGACAAATAACCCACAAGAACTGGAAACAAAACAGTCATAACCTCATCCCTTAATTCTCCAACAGTGGACTATTTTATGTGAGAGGCCGCACTCACTGCTGCCATTCCAAGATGGCGTCGACATCCTGTGCTCTAATGTGTAAATAAGTAGACTGCGCAGGTGCAAGGGGAATTTCCACTCCTTGTGCTCTGCCTCTCCCGTGGCGTTACCTCGCCCGTTTGAGCTACAGCCAATCTGAGTCTGACACGTCCTAGGCAGGGGCCAGTTTCCTATATAAGGGATGGGTTTTAGCCGTTTGGAGTCTCCACCTTGTAAGCTTATGCTCTCCCTCTCAAGACGCATTAAAGCTTTTCTGCAGAAGGATCCTACATGTGCCGCGTCGTTCTTGCTGGCGAGACGGTAGCGCGGGACAATTTTACACAAAGACCAGCTTACAGAGAGCTTTCAGTGCAGTGCTAATACACATGAAAGACCTCGATAAATACCTGCTGAAAGAATGAATGAGAAAACAAGGTTGAATGTTTGTATTTGGATATGAAGATATTTAGCTTCCAGAAGTGAAACAAAGAAGCATAACTCATACAGATGTTGAAGGAAGTTTTCTGGAATAAGCACGTTGATACCAAGGACAGTGGAAGAAAAGTTATGTCACCAGTGGACCAAAGCCAGGATAGCTCCTCAAAGTCCAGGTTACATTATCATTTTCTACACTAAAAGTCCCAATGTGGGACAGTCAAGCAAGCAGGATTTTACAGAAGCATCCTTGGCAGTCATCTTTGGTTGTTAAGGGCAATGACCCATTGTTTCAGCTGTTCCTCCAGGTCATTCTTTTCCAGGTAGCAAGTGAAGTCATGCTTGGCAAATAGGCAGTACAAATGTTCCTTTAAGTAAATTGCTAAATAGATCAGTATTTAATAATTTCAGTTCAGTTTTTGATCTTTCTAAAAACTGGCTAGTCAGCTTTCCCTCTGTTTCTCTGGTGGCCATCTATCTGTCTCCCAATGCTTTCCTCTTTGTTAGAAAAAAACACTTAAGGTGAGACAGATTTAGGGAGTGCATCACACTATTGCTAATAATGAGCACCATATGAATATATGTGATCTTTAGAAATTAACCCATTGAAAGCTAAACTCCAGTTTGATTATGTTAAGTGGGGAGGCTGTGGGTGATTAGATCATTAGGATGGGATCATCATGGATTAGTGCCTTATACTAGGGGCCCAACTCCTACCAAATGAGAATGCAGGGACAGGAGGACATGTGTGAGCCACATATTGTCTAGATGGTCTATTCTTGGAATTCTCTGAACAGTAAACAACAAAATCATTTTGTTAATAGGCAATTTAGCCTAAGACTTTTTGGGATAGTGACTTGAACAGACTAGGATCATGAAAGAACATAGCCTGTTTTTCCTAGTCTTTAAAAGAATTCATTCTTTTAATGGAAGCTTTTGGCATTTAGCAACCTTGCTGTAATGAGACATTTTATACATGTGAAATTTTCTCCTAGTGTCCTGCTTTACCTTCTTACAAAAAATATCTTCATAACTTTAAACTAAAAGAAACAACATATTAGCAGGAGGGAAAAATAAAATAACTTTGTTTAAAATAAAAAATGTTTGATTAAATTCATCCCTTATCACCTTAAAATAGAGAAAGTTTTTTTTAGGGCAGAAGATAACTGACCATGGTGGGGGGAAATGAAAACAAAACATCTCTAAATTTCAAATTTTCTGCGTGTGTGTGTGTGTGTGTGTGTGTGTGTGTGTGTGTGTGTGTGTGTATCTGAGCCTGCTAGAAACTTCTCTTCGAAATGGGATACATAGCTATGGTAGAATACTATCTAGTGATAAAAATGAGTACAGTCCTATCACTTGTGGGAGTATGAATTAAACTGGATAACACTATGTAAAAAATGAGTAATGCACAGTAAGACAATGCCACATATTCTCATATGTGTGAGCTATAAAAAAGGGATCTTATAGAAGCGAGAGTAGAACTGTAGTCAGGAAAGGCAGGAAGAGTGTATGAAGAGACAGAAGAGAAGAGGTCAGATAAAGTTAATCAAAAATAAGCTAGGAAGAGAGAGTCCCAGTTTTCTGCATAGTGGTGGCAAGGGTTTACAATAAATTACACTGCATGCTATCATGAGATGGAAGAAAGACATTTAAATCTTCCTCTGCTGATGAAATAGCCGAGATTTAAGGAGGTGGCTATATTAATTTTCCTCATTTGATCAATACCACACTGCATTCCAGAAATGTGTATGATTATTATGTGTTCATTAAAAAATAGGTATAACAATAAACCTAATATTCATGTAAAAAGCAGCAAAACTTCTCTTTTTATCTGGTTACTCCTCACAGGTGCTGAGCCCTCAGCCCCGGGCTGTGCCTCCCTCAGTGCACACACTTATCTAGGATCTACTGTCCCAGCTTAATTGTTTAGTCTCTCTCAGACACTAGCATAATAATCTTGGCACGTGACCAAAGCCACCAGTTCTGGCGACATTGATGGGCATCAAGAATCCTTGCCAGAGGTATTTTTCCCCCACCACCCTTCAAAAGCTTCCCATCACTTTTGGTGCCATATTTTTCCATCTGCCATCTCCCACTCCAATTCTACATTTTTACCTTGGTACTTTACCCTGGCAACTCTGACCATCTGCTCTGCTTAGTAGTTGCCAAATCAGCATCTCTCTGCTCCCTCCAGAGTAGAGAGAGTGAGCTGTCCTGTCTCCTCACCCAACAACTGCCCCTCACAGGAGATGTTCAGTGGACTTCAGACCCGATGTAAAAGCCACATTTTTTTTTAACATTTTTTTATATAAAGGAGAAACCATTATATCCATAGAAATTTACACCCTCAATCAGTCCCAACTCCAATAATGCTAGCTTCTTATGCACTGCTGATTATTTATTTGTCTAGATTTTAATTTTGTCATTTATAAAGCAAATGCTTTTGTCCAGATAAAAAAGGCGTATATATATATATATATTAGGATTTAATGAAAATCCATATGGAAGATATTTTGGATTTTCATTAAATCCTAATCCAAACTCAACCAATAAATAGAGACTATTTTTTTCTCTTTTCTTTTCTTTTTTTTTTTTTTTTAAACTTTATTTATTTATTTATTTGCCTTGGTGTTTCCCTGGAACTGGAACTACAGACAGTTGTTAGCTGCCATGTGGGTGCTGGGCCTGCAGAAGAACAGTCAGTGCTCTTAACCGCTGAGCCATCTCTCCAGCCCCAGGATCTGCTTTCTAACTTCCCTCTCTCTAACATCAGCAAGTTCAAAATCTCAACCTCTCAGCCATTTGCTCTACAATCTTCTTTGAGTCATTCCAAATAAACAAAATGCCCAATAAGTGGTCCATCCAGTTTGTGTCTTTCTTTAAACTATCTCATATGATAGATATCAGAGATTGAATACAGTTTTAGCTTAGATGAATGGGCCATTGTTTTCAACAACCCTTGACCCTAACTAACCGTATAACATTTTCTTGGGCTCCACAGATGTCACTTAGACAGGGCCATCAACTATTAGCCAGGAAGATAAAGCAGCTTAAAAGTACCCAAGGTGCTAGCAGACAAAGGGTTTGAGTCTGCTTTATTGTATTTATTCATTCATTCAAGAAACACATTCTGACCATAGACTATTGCCTACTCAGTAGGGATGCATTTGTTATATTGTTTTTTCTAGGCAGAAATGAACCAATAAACAATTAGAGAAACAATTCTACCCAATTCCAACTTGGTTGTTACACAATGACATTGAACTACTTTGAGGAAAATGGCTGAAGGGATACTTACAGGATTTGGGAAATTCAAAGGCATCTGCATCATCAAAAATGAGTGACCCCCGACAGCTGCACTGAAGAAAAGTCCCGAACCAGCATAGGTGATGGTATTCAAAAGCTACTTAGATGGAGCTCTGTACTCTATATGTTCTAGTTTGGCAGCCCCTGAGACCACTGTAGCTAAGACAGGACTGGCTAAGAGTAACTGTCATCTCAGATGTTTGTAATCTCAGAATTTGAAGATCTTCCTCTTACCCCTGTCATGGGGGAATGTTAATAGATACCACATTGTGCCAGTGTCCTAGAGTTTCTATTGCTGCAACAAAACATCATGACCAAACACAAACAAACAAAAAAACCAACTTGGGAAAAAAGTTAGGCTTAGACATTGTTGTCATCACTGATGAAGGAAATCAGGACAGGAACTCAAACAGGGTGGGATCCCAGAGGCAGGAGCTGAAGCAGAAGCTATGGAGAGGAGCTATTTACTGGCTTGCTTCTCTTGGCTTGCTCGGCCCACCTTACAGAACCCAAGACTAGCATCCCAGGCACTACCCACTATTTGCTGGGCCCTTCCCCATTAATCACTAAATAAGAAAATACTTTACAGCTGGATTAATTAAGAAAACATTTCTTCAGCTGAAGTTCCTTCCTCTTACGACCCTAACTTGTATCAAATTGACACACAAAACCACCTGGTATAGCTGATCTTGCATAAGTGAATCAATAAAATTTGCTCTGACTGCAAGAAGAAAATGTTCATGTCATGCACTATAGTGTGAGAAAGACACACTTTTTATTCTGAAGTTCATTACAGTCTTAGTCAGGGCTTTATTGCTATGAAGAGACACCATGACCACCACAATTTTTATAAAGGAAAACATTTAACTGGCTTTCAGAAATTTAGTCCATTATCATTATGGGAGAAAGCATGGAGAACTACAGGCAGATATGGTGCTGGAGAAGGACCTGAGAACGCTCCGTCTTGATCTGCAGGCAGCAGAAGGAAACTGCCACACAGGGTATAGTTTGAGCATATGAGATTTCAAAACATGCTTCCGAAGTGACTAACTTCCTCCAACAAGGCTACACCCCCCAATGGTATCACTCCCTATGGGTCAAGCATTCAAATACACAAGTCTATGGGGGCCATTCCTATTTAGATCATCACACAGTTTAAAGAAGACAGATATTGATCAAATGATCCTGGAAGCAATGCTCTGAAGTAAGGGTGTTAATGCTGTGAGGATATCTGAGGAGAAACATGGCCCTTGTCATGGAACAATTCTATGAGAAAAGATTCAAGCATGTTGACGGAAAAAAAATGAACTGGTGTTTGTGTTCAGGAGTGGGCTGGAAACATTTAAGGTTCACATTCAAAGAAGTAACTCGTATAGTTAGAATGAAAATATCAAAGGCTTCATGGTACAAGATGAGGCTGGGGAAGTGGGCAGACACCAAACCACACAGAGCTTTGTTGTCTTAAGAGCTAACCACTCAGTTCTCCCATCAGGCAGGCGCATGTGACAAGTCATCTGAGCTGACCATTCTTCATGGGCTCACACTGGGGCACACTCTCCCCACCCCCCCACCCCGGGTTTAAGCCAAAAACTGAATGCTTGTGGGGCTGTGGTGTGGGGTGGGAGACTACTATCAGACAAAAGGGTCCTTTAATGGCAACACTGGCTTACAGCCATGTCGACCTGGCCAGTGCGTTCTCAGAACTTTCGTGGCAATCTGAGCCTCTTCCTGCCTAGCCTGCCTTCCTTTTCCAGAGAACTGTGTGGCAGTCTGACATCGGCCTGCGTTCTCCAACCCCCACTCAATAGGTATACCTCCTGAAAAATACCTTTCACAGCTAATCCTAGTTTAGCATCTGTTTCTTGAGGAACTCTAACAGTCTGCTTCCTATAATTGGAATTCTTGCTTTGTTTTTTCCCTTTTTTTTATTCTTCTCATGTATTACATCCCCCCCACCACAGTTTCCCCTCCCCCCACTCTTTACCATCCTCCTCCACTCCTTCTCGCTTCTCTTTTTGCCTTTAACTTAAGAGTATCCAGAATTTATGTATTTAAAACTCTGGACAGACATTATCAGATTTATGGTTTTAGGAGAAAGAAAACTTTCTGGCACCAATGTGGAGACCAGATTGAATGTAGGCAAGAATGGGTACAAAGGGACTGGCTAACTCTGGCAGAGTCTGGATGAGATGATGATGATTAGATTCCGGTAGTTGCAATGGAGATGGTAAGAATTGGTATTTCGAAGTAGCAGGTAAGTAAAGCTGACAGAAGATAGTAGTAGACTATAGCAGCAGGAAAAAGAGAAGCTCATCACCATGGAGACCAGCCTGAATTTGCTCACACAAGAAAAGCAGCAACCTCAAAGGACAAACCCCAATGTTTTAAAGTGGTGTAGCCATGCTCTAAGTCAATGCAGTGGTCAATTATATAAAAGCAGTGCCTGGGAGAAATGATGTCTTAAAGTTATGGAGAATGACAATTCGCACAGAGGCTGGGAATATAGCTCAGTAGTAGAATGCTTGCCTAGTATGCATGAGTGATGTTATAGGTTCAATAGTACAATAGTTCAATAATTCCCAATAGTACTAAATGAGCGAATAAATAAATAATTGAAACAAACTGTATAGTAACACGTGCCTGTAACTTCAGCACACAGAAAGCAAAAATAGGAGGATCACCCAAGTTCAAGGCCAACCTTGTTTACTTAGTAAATTCTAGTCAATCCAGGTCTGCAACATTCTATCTGGAACATAGCAACATTCTGTCTCAAAAACAAAACAACAAAAATCCCAAACACTAAATGCTTACAACACTATAGTGGTTCCTTGTTTCTTTCAGGACCTAAATAACCACACAGTGTACCACGCAGAGTTCTGTCCCAGAGCTGCATTCCTGTGAGGATCTCTATCTGAGATTCCTTCTCCGTACCTCATGCCTATGTCTGGCCATTGTTATACATTTTAAGGCTCCATACAGTACAGATTCCATACTTTTCCTTAAAGATTTTTACTTCTTTTTGTGGGTGGGTGTATGTGTGCCACATGTGTGTAAGCACCTGAGGAGGCCAAAGAGAGCATCAGATCCCTTGGAGCTGGGGCTATATGCAGTTGTAAGCCACCTTATATGGCTATGGGATCCAAACTTGGGTCCAATGGAAGAGGAGCAATTAACTATTGAGCCATGTCTCCAGCTCCCTTATTTCTATATTTTTATTTATTTTATTCTTTTTTCTTAGAATATTTCCCTTGTCCCCTTCCACAGCCTATGACAGCATCAACATCTGGACAATCAAATCTCAACTTCCCCATGAAGTTGATTCTCCACAATCCCTTAGATTGCTTCTACCTTCATCAGTCACTCTTCTCTGTAAATCCTTATTAATTGAATAGTTTCTAGCAGCATTATGTGCATTTTTTTTCTTTTACTTTGGCTTTCAACATACCTTGTTTTTCACAACCAGATGGAAAATTCCTAGAAGAAATGCTGTCTTATGTCTATTGCCTTATGAAAAATAAATTTGAACAGTGTTGTCAAGAGTATTACCCTCTACAGAGGAACACCCCACCCCCACTGCTGCCACTGCCAAAAAAAAATTAACAAGTGACTGAATTGAATGTAGGCATTATTTCTAGCTTCAGGGTCCAGTAAATAGGCTCCCAATTCATAGATGTAATCTTTTGAGATTGATTGCATTTGTTTTTCAGTGGGACAAGGTGTGGTTAGAAATATGACCTCCGGGCTAAAAGTATAATGATGGATTAACATAGGCAAAAGAGAGGAGAACATGAAGGAGTCTGAGCTGATATTTCACAAAGAATGCAGAGAAAGAGAAAATCCTGATCCTTAGGGAGGGGCAAGTAACAAGCTCAATCATTGGCTTACTAGCTAGAAACCATGAGAGAACAGCAGTAATAAGGCCAGAGGCTAGGGTCTTCAATTCTGAAAATGTTTTCTATGGTCTGTTTTGGCCCTGAAAATTTCATGATTAATTCAGCAAATCATTCTCAACCTTCCTAATGCTGCAACCCTTTAATAGTTTCACCTGCTGTGATGCCCCACCATAAAATTATTTCATGGCTACTTCATAACTGTAGTTTTGCTATTTTATGAATTGTAATGTAAATATTTGATATGCAAGATATTGGATATGTGACCCGCAAGGAGGTCAAGACCCATAGGTTGAGAACCATTGTTCAGACAGCATAGCCAAAGAAGTGCTTGTCTTACAAGCATGAAGGCCTGGCTTTGAACTTCAGAACCCATGTGAAAATGCAAAAGTGTTTTGTAATCCCAGTGCTGGGGAGACAAAGAGGCAGATCTCTGGGGATTGCTGGTTAACTTTAAGCTGATGAGAGACCCTGTCTGAAAAAAAAAACCAAATGTAGATGATTCCTAAGGAATGACACCCAAGGTTGTTCTCTGACCTATACACACACCTTGCACACATACACATCTGGATACACACATACACACATAAATGGAGTGTATAAGTGGTTAAGACATGAAAGCTGTGTACTTAAAGGAACAGAGAGTCCTCCTGCCTGCTGAAGATACATAGAAGCCACCATTGGGAGGATCAGAGCCCATCTAGACACCAAATCTGTTGGCACTTACATTTTGAATTGTCTAACCTGCAGAGCTGTAAGCATTTCTCTTGATTATAAATAACCAGTCTAAAATGTTTTCATTATAGCAGTCCCTATGACAATTTTCTTTTGTCTTACACATGTCCTTTTAATAGAAATAAAGATTAGGCCCAGTGTCAGTAGACCATTTGCAAGTCAGGATGGGACTAGAGAATTTGGGAGATGTCCTTGTTATCCATTCCAATGATATCTTGTCATCTGAGGAAAAGATGTGAAAGAACATTAGCCTCAGCTTACACTAAAAAAATTAGTAAGGGCAACTGTAGAAACAGGCCAAGGTTGCCACTGTCCATTGGCTCTCTACTTGAAAAAAAAATCACACATGTAATTTCATGACCATGATCTAGATAGATAGATAATACAAGATGTGCTGTGCTTTTTTCCTATTCAGTAGTTATGTTCTAAAACTATAGCTAGTGAAAAGTAAACAATACCTCTTTGTATGTGACTTTTAAGAATAAAAATAGCAACACTCTCCAATTAGCCGACAATACTAATTAATCCTTTCTTAAACCTCATAAATGGTTAGTTGACTTTATTTTAGAAAAGGCCAGCTGTTTTTTGGAAAGCTCCTGGGAAGAAAAAGGCAGAGAATAAGTTTAGTCTACCAAGCTGTTTCCTCACAGACTCCCAGCAAGACAGCATGCACCCCATGTGATGCAGTGAACGTAGAATTTTCTTTAGATATAGTTGAAGCTCTAATCATCCAGAT
Source organism: Sigmodon hispidus (assembly GCA_004025045.1). NCBI lineage: Eukaryota > Metazoa > Chordata > Mammalia > Rodentia > Cricetidae > Sigmodon > Sigmodon hispidus. The sequence continues at coordinate 55,653 of PVIH01012442.1, forward strand.
CCTGCTGTGGGAACAAATTAGTTCCAAATATAAGGTTGGCATTTTGCAAAGTGCATTAACTCCTTCAAGTCAGCTGACCACAAAATAAATATCCGGAAACACTCACTGATGGTTGTATTGATTCAAACAGAGGGCAAGAGAAAGATAGTGGGTTGCAGTAGCCACTTGGGAAAGTCTAAATAGGCTCCCAGGTAGCCTGTTTACATTTAAAGAGTTTCCAGGTGACTAAAAATAGCTCATTATGTCAGTATGAGATCCTCAACTTGTTTCTACCTGGAGTTCCTTCTTTGATGGGCAATTGAGCAGATTGTTCAATATCTAAGCTTTTGTCTGGCTTTCCTGACTAAGAAAATGTTCGGGCATTTTTCACTGTAAGACTGGTTAATGAAATGAAGTTCCTAAAGGCAATTTTCTGTGAGACCAAGTCAGCATCACCGGGTTCTTCTCACCTCTCCAACTATGAATAATAGTGTTTATGTCCACTGATCCCAGGAATTCAGATGGAAATAGATCAATAACACATCTTTGAGTATCTGTAAAAAAATGAATATAGGCAGAAAAATTGAAAATGATATATTTAGTTTAATTTTGGAAATATGTCCACTGGAAAAAAGTTCAAGTATGACTCTTTATGCAATTTATATAAAACTGCAAGAGAGTTAGAAACAACCTAAATGTCCGACAATGAGTCAAAGGATGAGTCATCTCTGGCAGGGCCACATAATGAACTATCATCTCAATACTGGTATAAAATTCATGCAGAATTTTTATAGCATGGAACTATGTGATCATAATTATATTCTTATTTATTTACAGGAAAAATCTGAATCAAAACAGAATGATAAAAGAATTTATTTTGAAAGATCTGAGACTAAATTTTTAAACTAATTTTTACTTATTTTTGTTATCTTATCCATATGTATATGTGAATTATGATACTATGTAAGTGCCTATGGAGGCCAGAAGTGGGTGTTGGATCCCTTTTAACTGGAGTTACAGATGGTTGTGAGGTGCTATGTGGGTACTGGAAACTGAGCCCTGGTATTCTGAAAGAGTCATCTTTCCAGGCTTACCTACCACTTTCAGATTTGTTCTCTTATCTATAGTGACAGAGACTTTAGCATATCACAAATGCAAACTAATTGTATTTCACTCCTCACAATATAATACTAAGCCAGGAAAATGCTTTGTTGGAAAGAGAACAGTCTCAAATGCAATGTTCTTTGTTTGACTTTTTTTTTTCCAGACAGTATTTCACGTAGCCCAGGCTGGCCTCAAACTCCCATGTAGCAAGGATGAGCTTCAGATCCCATAGCTTCTACATTTCTTACAGTTACTCATCATGGCGGTGTAAACAGGAATAGTCCCATAGATTCATATATTTGAATGAATCATTGGTCATTACAGAGGGGCACTAAATGACAGAGGATTGGGAGGTATGACCTTGTTGAAGAAGTGTGTTACTGGGGGTAGGGTTTGGGATTTCAAATGTTCAAACCAGGCTCAGTGTCTCTCTCTTTCTGCTGCCTGCAGGTCAGGATGTAGAACTCTCAGCTCCTCTTCATCACCAAGTCTATCTGTGTGACACCATGCTTCCCACCTTGACAATCATAGACTAAACTTTGGAATCTGTAAGCAAACCTAACTAAATGCTTTCCTTTATAAGAGTTGCTGTGGTCATGGTGTCTCTTCACAGCCACAGAACATTTGAGTGAGACCCTCATAAAATACACATTACCACATATACTAATAAAAAGGTTTATGTAGATGATCATCTTGAAAGTGCCTTAAAATCCTCAAATCCTGCAATTTTTTTTGATTCTCCACATAACATTTAAGTATTTAAAATGTTTCCTCAAGCCAACACTAAAACTTTCCTGGGGTTGGAGAGATGGCTCAGAGGTTAAGAGCACTGACTGTTCTTCCAGAGGTCCTGAGTTCAATTCCCAGCAACCACATGGTGGCTCACAACCATTTATGATGACATCTGGTACCCTCTTCTGTGTACTGTATACATAATAAATAAATAGATCTTTAGGGAAAAAAAAGAATTTCCTTACAGTATCAGGCTTATCTCCTTCAGATCACCAGAATTGAACATACAATTTACAGAGCTCAGTGCAAAAGGATAATGCATGACTATTATTTTTAAAAGTAAGCCCCAAAAGGAGCAGTTAAATATGATAAAACATAAAATATATAGATTTTCCTTTGTAAATACCTCATTAATAGTAGGAATAATAGTGATACATGAAATAAAAACATTGCAGTGTGATAGACTCTTCCTGGGTAGACACAACACACTCATCCATTCACCCCAAATAGGAGGGCTATGATAGGTCAAAGACTGGATACTACCAAAATCTAGATGACAGCTTTATTGGAATTACTTACTGAAATATGTGTGACTCAAATGACTTAAAGATAGAGGAATCACCAAAGCTCACATCAGCATGAGGAACAGCTCACTAAATCTGGAAATCTAGAGCACACTGGACAGTCTGCAAAGTGGCACAGCAAACTGGATATGTTCTTCCTAGGAGACTCAGCTGGTCTGAGGCTCTTGCAAGCAGTTCAGCTGGTCTTTGGTGTTTCTGGGCAGTTTAGCTGCTCTTTGCTTTTTCCAAGTGACTGGGTTTGTATGAGAGTGACTCTCAAAAGTCTTCACTGTTTACTCTTAGTGAGGGAGGGACCTAGTGAATCTAGTCAGTTTTAGGAACTTCCTGAAGTTTATTTCATTTTTATTTAACAACATTTCAATTTCTTTAATAATTGAATCAATTATGATTTTACTTAAGAAAATCAGTGACAGCTCCTACTTATGGTGAATATGGAGTCTGAACCAGCCATCGTCTGTAACCAAACTAGGTTCCCAGTGGTGGGACTGATATACCAATCCAGCCACAAAATCTGTGACCTATAACCTGCTCTGCCTGCAAAATGCACTGGAATAATAATGGCTCAGGGCTTGTGGGAGTGGTTAACAATAACTGATCTAACCTGAGGCCCACACCATGAGAGAGAGCCCAAGCCCCACTCTGCCTAGATAGCTAGGATCTGGAAGCTGGATGGCTCATAGACCTAGGCTAGAACCAAATACAATGATACATACATACACACACACACACACACACACACACACACACACACACACACACACACATATATATATATATGGAGAGGCTTCCTCAGGTAACTGATGAGACAGTAAATACAGAGATCCATAGCCAAACATTAGGTGGAGCCAAAGGAACCCCACAGAACAAGAAGAGGAAGGGTTGTAGGAGCCGAAGGGGTCAAGGACACTAGAAGAACATGGCCCACAGAATCAAGTAAGCAGGCCTCATAGAGACTAACAGAAACTGAAGCTACAATCACAAAGCCTCTATGGGTCTGAGCTAGGTCCTCTGTGCATATATGTGGTTGTGTAGTTTGGTATTTTTTGTGACTCCTAATAGTGGAAGGTGAGGGTTGTCTCTAACTCTTTTGCCTGCTCTTAGGACGTATATTTTCCTACTGGGTTCCCTTTTTCAGCCTTGATATGTGAGTTTATGCCTAGTCTTACTGCATATTTTTATGCTACTTTTAACTGATATACCTGGAAGGCCTGTTCTTTCTGAAGGGAAATGAGGGAGTAGTAGATCTGGAGGCGGGGTGAAGGGTGGGGGTGGGAAAGTAGATGTGGATTAGGAAGAGAAGAGGGAGAAAGGAGAGTCTATGGTTGGCATATATTGTATGAGAGAATAATAAATAAATAAAATAAATGTTTTTAGTTGAAAAGGTAAATAAGTAACATTTTATTATTACACTGCATAAATTATATGGCTTTTCTTGAGCCAGAAGGAATGGTTTATATCTATAATCCCAGAACTCAGCCTGTCTGAGCTACAGAATGAGACTGTTTCTCAAACAAAAACTGACTCACTTTTCTACAAATTCACTTATTAAGCTATTGAAATGCTTTTACTTTTAGAAGCTTCATTTTTAATTAAGGTGACTGGAATAATGTCATCTGTTCCCTTTAAATGCAAAATTGCAAGCTATTTTTAAACAACTCAGTTCTGAAATGAATCTGCTGTTTTAACTTTTACTGAAACTGCTGACTGTTATTAAAAGTAAGTTTTTGGCTATAACAACACTGAAATAAAGTACTGATAAAGGAACTGGTGAGGGCTGGAGGGATGGCTCAGCGGTTAAGAGCACTGACTGTTCTTCCCGAGGACCTGAGTTTGATTCCCAGCATCCACATGGCAGCTAACAACTGTCTGTAATTCCAAGATCTGACACCCTTACACAGCTATACATGCAGGCAAAACATCAATTCACATAAAAAATTTAAAGAAGAAAGAAAAGGAGCTGGTAAGATGGTTCAACAACAGGTGAAGGCGTTTCCTCCCATGCTTGATTCTCCAAACCCACCAGTGAGAGGAGGAAAGTGATTCCTAGGAGCTATTCTCAGGCCTCCACAACACATGTCAGGACACACACACACACACACACACACACACACACACACACACTCTAAAACTGTGAGAGGACAAGTGAGACGGCTCCCACCAAACCTGACAACCTGAATTTGATTCCTAAGACCCACATGGAAGGAAGAGAGAACCAACCCCACTGGGATGCACAAATAGACACACAAATGTAATTTTAAAAGCCTTGTATTAACTCTGGAGAGTAAGCTGCTAGTTGTTTGGTTGGTGGTTTTGTTTGCTTTTGCATCAGTATCTCTGAGGTCCACTACCATCCATCATAAGCTGGATCCCCCAGATCAACCATCAACAAAGAAAATGCCCCACTGACCTAATGTATTGAGAGCTTTTTCTTAATTGAGGTTCCCTCTTCCCAGGTGACTCTAACTTGTGTTAAGTGGATGTAAAGCTAGCCAGCACATCAAGCATTCTGACAGCTCATAGACTACTTTTCTTCTCACATACTGAATATTATACCTAAATGCATTTCTTATCCAGCATATAAGCCCAGAGCAGTCCCAGTGCTGCAGACTGGTGTGTTTATCTAAGTTGTTCTATTACCAATAAAGACTCAAGAGTTAAATATTAAATTGAAAACCTGATAGAACAAAGAAGCAGGGGAAGAACAACCAACTGACCTTCTCCTCACACTTCTTAGACTGAAAAGAACACATAATCTCCAAGTCCCTCCCTACACCTTCCTGGCTGCTCTGTGGCTAATTCTAGTCAGCTGGTGACTGGCTCCATCCTCTGATTCAACGTTTACTTTATTAACACAGTCTCAGGGTATCGCAATGTGATCAGATATACTGCAACATTACCCACTTCTTTTTTAAATAATAAGTTTTAACTCTAACACAGTAAAATTATATAATAAGAATAATTATCAGGTAATAATTATATTCACAATGTCCAATTCATTATATTTAGAAAATTCTCGGAACTTACTCTATTTTCTATCCTATCTTAAAACATTTTCTATCATAACTTGTACTACTAACATAAAAATTTCCTTTTAGATTTTAAAATATTTTCTTAGATAAATAAATTTAGCTTTTATATCTCTCAACCTTAAAAACTTTACATATCTTTTGTAAGTTTCTGCTCTGAATTTTTAAACAAAGAAAACAGTATAACTATCTAGTCGATCACAGACCCAAGAAGAATAAAACATTGCCTGCTGGACATGAAAGAAAGAGCAAAAAACTTCCAAAACTATAAAAATGACAGGGACAGCTGGCTCTCTGGATAGTTACCTAAGTTTCTCCTGAAATGTTGGGGCAGCCATCTTTGACCTACAGGCCTAGAATATCTGTCACACTTTTAAGTGAAGCAGGAATTTTGAAGGACTGTCCTACTTTTGCAAAATTTGTCAGTTGCCTTCTTTTGTGTCCTGCTTGTCCAATTTGAACAGTATACTGTCAGCAATCAAAGCAAGGACAATGTTCTTTGCCATGAACAATGAAAGCAAACTCTATATGGAGGTTTTAATGCCCATCATCTTCTCTTATAACACCTTACAACCTGTCTCAGGTCTTGGAACTGCCACTCAAATATACCAAATCAGAAGATTTCCACCACATATGAATTCCAAGGACCAAACTCAGGTTGTAAGGTGTTATAAGAAATTTCTGGCCCAGCCTAGCCCTGCAGTCCAAATGAATTTCTCCTGCCCATGGCCTAGCCTATCCCAAGGTTCAGTTCTGAAGCCCCACTTAGTCCCAAACAATCACAAAAAGCTTATATTAATTACATGATGTTCAGCCTATGGCTCAGGCATGTTGCTAGTTAGCTCTCACATCTTAACTCAACCCATTTCTATTCATCTGTCTTGCTATGTAACTCATGGCTTACCTGTACTCCATTACATCTTACTTGTTGGGTGACTGGATTGCATCTCCCATGACTCTGTCCGCCTTCCACTTTATCTATGTTTGGATTTCCAGACTGTTTCTAAGCTGCTCTGCCATAGGCCAAAACAATTCTTTTATTATCCAATAGTGTTCACAGCATACACAAAGACATCCCACATCACTTCCCCTTTTCTGTCTAATCAAAAAGGAAGGTTTTAATTTCAACATAGCAAAATTATATATAACAAAACAGCTATCAATCAACAATTACATTTACAATATCTAGTCTGTTTGTATTTAGCAAAATTAAAAACTTTATTTATTTTTATTTACTTGCCTTGGTGTTTGACAGGAACTGGGAACTGGAACTACAGACAGTTGTGAGCTGTCATGTGGGTGCTGGAAATTAAACCCTGGTCCTCTGGAAATATAATCAGTGCTCTTAACTGCTGAGTCATCTCTCCTGGCCCATATTTAGCAAAATTAAAAAAACTTCTATCATCTATTTTATCCTTGTGAGTCCAAAGTTTCACATCTAATTTACCTTTTATTATAGCTAAGGAAAATTATAATTATAGCTATCTAATCTTCAACTACATCAAAGACCACAAAAAGATATTACCCAAGTAAATAGGAAGTGCAAGCAACTTCTAAAATCTAGAAATGACAGAGATAACATCTAGCTGAGTGGACAGTCACCCAAAGATTTTTTTGTAATATTGGGGCATCCATCTTCAGCCTACAGGCCAGTCTCTGATAGATGTTATTTATTTATTTTTTTAAGGTTAATTATATGTATGATTTTTTTCCTTCTTTATTTTGTATTTATCAAAAAAACAGTAAAAAGAATTTAAAAATGCAGAAGAGTTAACAATAACTATACAGAGGATAATAATCATAAGCATGGCTTATCAAGGGTGGAAATGCAAATAAGATTGCTACACATATATTTTCTTTGTGTTCAGCTTTCCCTCTGAATTTTTTTTTTCCATCCCTGTATATGCTTATTCAAGGTCTCTTCCCCCTCCCACCACATCTGGTCATTTTTCTTCTCTGCAACTCCCCCTCCCCTCCCTTGGCAGGGAGCAGACAGTTCTATGGTCCCCCTGGCCCAATAATGCTTGGATCAGTCTTCACTCCCGGCCAAATTCAATTTGTCAACCCCTCCCTCAAGAGTGAGTCAGGTTTCCTATAGATGGACTGGGGTTTGAAGGGTCAGTCCAGGGTGTTTCTGATCCTAAGCTGTTCAGTGGTTGTGGTTTGCCTCTTGGGCATGTTTGGCTTTTTTTCTTGTTTGTTTGTTTAGAGACCACTAGTGAGTGAGTACATCCCCTGCTTATCTCTCTGAGTTTGTGAGACTTCGCTCAAGAGGATATTCTCCAAATCCATCCATTTGCCTGTGAATTTTAGGATATCATTTTTTCTTACTGCTGAGTAGTATTCCATTGTGTAGATGTACCACAGTTTGTTAATCCATTCTTCAGTTGAGGGACATCTAGGTTGTTTCCAGGTTCTTGCTATTACAAATAATGCTGCTATGAACATAGCTGAGCTAATACCTTTGGAG
>PVIH01012443.1:0-33720 GCA_004025045.1 Sigmodon hispidus
TTGAATAAGGATATATAGGGAAAGCTGAACACAAAGAAAATATATGTGTAGCAATCTTATTTGTATTTCTACCCTTGATAAGCCATGCTTATGATTCTTATCCTCTGTATAGTTATTGTTAACTCTTCTGCATTTTAAATTCTTTTTACTGTTTTTTTTTGATAAATACAAAATAAAGAAAAAAAAATAAAAAAAAAAAGAAAGTTTAAGATGTAGGATTAAACTGATAAGAATAGATACTACACTTAATCTTAGCCAAGAAATGGCTCAGCAGTTAAGAGCACTGACTGCTCTTCCAGAGGACTGGGGTTCAGTTCCCAGCACCCACATGGCAGCTCACAACTGTCTGTAGTTTCAGTTCTCAGTTACAGGCAAACACCAAGGCAAATAAATAAATAAATAAAGTTTTGGGTTTTTTGTTTTTAAACGATGTAGGATTATTGGGAGGTGTTCTGGTTGTTGGGGGTGTGTCTTGAAAGAACAAGAAGATTCTAGTCTGTTTTCCTTTTCCTCCCTGTCTTTTAATTCCTTCATATGAGATGAACACTTTTGCTATCTCAATAGCTTTTGCAATGGAATGCTGCCTCTCTGCAAGGCAAAGACAATGGCACCAATCAGCCTTGCAATGAAAAACAAAACAAAATAACAAGCCCAACACCTCTCTGAAATGATGAGTCCAAATGACTTTTTCTTTTAAACATTTAATACTTCCGGTGTTATTACAGTGATGTGATGCTCACCAAAGCAGCTACTTCATATAGAAAGTAGTTTTCCCTCAGGCACTTCTGGAGTACAGTGGGCAAGACAGAAAGATCAGCTCTTTCCTACCTCAGGGACTGGTCAGCACATTTAGACAGCTGGGTAGTGCTGATACTCTGCAAGGGTTTTCAGCTGGTGTCATGAAGAACCCACTCTGTAGTTTCCCTATCCTATAAACTGGTACAATAGCAACTTCCTTCCCTTATACCCACAGCTTGGGGAGCTAAGTAGTACTTCAATTATAATTTACAGGGAGATGCAGATAATTCTTTCTGAATTTAAATTTTCTCTTAGGTTGGAGTCCATCAGCTCTTTCTATAACATACACACTTCTTCAAGATAGTAAATTTGGGGTGGCTGGAAATATGGCAAATTTCTTGTCCACCAACTACAAGACACTCAAGAACCAACCAATCATCATCACTCAAGTGCTCTGTGTCTCCCAACCAATGCTTACAAAGCAGAAGTTCCAAAAACTAGCTTGCTTCCATATTAATTTTGATACTCTATCTTCACTACAACTCTGTGCCGGCTAGTTTTATGACAGCTAGAGTCTTTTTGGAAGAGGGAGCCTCAACTGAGAAAATGCCTCCATCAGACTGCCCATGAATTTTCTTATTGGTCCAGCTCAGTGGAGAGGTGCCATCTCTGAACTGGTGATGCTGGTTATTATAAGAAATCAGAAACCAGGTGGTGGTAGTGCATGTCTTTAATCCCAGCACTAGGGAGGCAGAAGCAGGCAGGTATCTGTGAATTCTACAGAAGCACAGATCAGCCCCCTCTACAGAGTGAGTTCCAGGACAGTCGTGGCTACACAGGGAGACCCTGTCTTGAAAATTTAAAAAAAAGGGAAAAAAGGAATGAAAAAAAAAGCATGAAGGAGAGAAAGAAAAGAGATCAGGCTGAGCAAGTTATGTAGAGAAAGTCAGTAAGCAGCCCTCTTTCATGGCCTTTGTATTAACTCTTAGCTCTGGGTTCTGGCCGTTTGAGAGATAGACAGTGATGAGGAACTCTAAGATGAAACAAATCCTTTCCTCCTCAATTGGCTTTTGGTCATAAGGATTTTTATCACAGCAATAGAAACCTCAAACCAAGATGATTTCTCTCTAAGTCCTTTACTTGCTGGATTAAAGTGTTAAAAATGTTATCCACGATTTCAAGGTTAGGACAAACCCAAAAGGCTATATGAGTTCTCAGGTAGGCTAATGAGTCAGAGGTCCTCATATAATATATTAAGTAGGAATACTTGAATAAACCATGTTGGTTTATACCTCTTAAAACCAGGCATATTGGTTTATATAGTCTGGAGGTTGAGGCAGGAGGATGAGTTTGAGGCTAGTCTATATGACATAATGAGACTCTTTCAAAAAGCAAAACAAAAGAAAAAACAAATAAGAAGAAAAGGAATATTTGCAGAAATTTCTGAAGGACAGGGGTATAACATGAAACCTTGCAATGTGAAATGATAGGTTTTCTACCTTAGAAGGATATTTACAGACTCATCATTTGACTTTCTCCTTTTTTTCTTGGTAACTTAGTCTGAGCATATTCTTGAAAAAGGCCTATACTGGTTTGCTCTCTGTTATGATCAAATACTGACCAAAAGCAATTTGGGGAGGAGAATGTTTATTAAATCTACAAGTTACAGTCAAATATTAGTAGATGTCAAGACAGAAATGGAAACAATCATGGAAGAATACTGCTTTCGGTCTTGCCCTCCATGGATTGTTCAGTCTGCTTTCCTTGTACCATCTAGGACCACCAGGCCTAGGAAGACACCACCCACAATGGGCTCAGCCCTCCAGCATCAAGAAAGTGCCATATAGACATACTCATGGGATATTGGATGAAGATATTTTCTCAGTTGAGGTTCTCTCTTCCCAGATGACTTTAGATTCTTGACTAAACTAACCAGCACAGTGGATGCATTATTACCTTGACACACAAACATATCATTATCCTGTCCTCCAGATCTTACATTAATAGCATAATATAGATTACAGACCAACTTTAAAAGTCCCACTGGCTTTGACAATTTTTGATATTGGGGGATGGCTGAAATATCAGAGAGAGAAACACCACAGTCAGCTCTCACCCAGCTGTCTTGCAACTTCCTCAGCCTCCCTCCTGGTCACTTCTGCCTGTCACTTCTATCAGTCACCTCTTCATTTGCTGAGCTTCTACGAGTCCTTATATACCCTATCCCATCCACATTAGAATTGAAGGTGTGTAGCCTTGAACTCACAGAAACAGAAGAAGTACTGTTTCTGGAGTTATGAAATTAAGGGTGTAGGTTACCACTCCCGGCTTTCCTTGTGCTGAGATTAAAGGTGTCTGTGATTGACTCTCAGCTATTTATCCTTGTATTCAAGGATCAAGAATTTTCTGAGCTATCTGAGTTGACAGTGTGTTGCCTCTGATATTTCAAGATTTATTAAATATCTAACAAATATCCACATATCTCCTTTTGTGTCAAAAATAAAAAAGAGAGTTATAACTAACATAGGAAAAAACCATATACAATAGGAACAATAATTACATACAATAATATACAAGATAAATGTCCAGTTCATTAACAATTGACAAATTCAAAGAAAATATTCCATTATTTATTCTATTTTGGTGAGTCCAAACGATTGTACCTAATCCACTTTGTATCTAATTCGTATTGCTAACTAAAAACTATATTTTGATGTCTCTTAAACTTATTTTAAGTTGTTTTCTTTTTTAAAAATTGTCCCTAGATGACTATAACTATTAACTATCTCATCTTCAAATTCCTCAGAGATGTTAGAAGGAAATAATATTAAGTAAATAGCAACTTCCAAAAATGTAAGAAATGAAACAGCTGGCTTCCTGGACAGTCACCCAAAGTTTTTCTGCGTTGTTGAAGCATCCATCTTCGGCCTACAGTCCTAGCATGTCTGATAGACTTCTCTGGGCAGCAGGATATCCCCAAAGTCCTTTCTACCTTGTCTTGGCAAGGTTCGGCAATTCTTTTGTGTATTTCTCCTGCTTGTCGGTTTTGAATATCATATTGTCAGCAGTCAAGGTAAGAGTACTTTCTTGCCCAGTGACTAACTTTTGTCAAAAATAAGGTCAACTCATGTAGAGGAGTTTCCTTGATATCCACAATCTTCTCTGATGTAGATTGGTGCTGCCAGGAGCAGATATCCCATCATCAAAAAAAAATCTATGCTTTTGAAATTTCTTAAATGCCATATTCCATGAATCTCTAAATTGCTTTAAGACCTGTCCATCTAAAATATATCTGATCTTGAAAACATATCTAATATGACTGCAAATTTGATTGCAAAGTCTAGCTACTAACTTGCATTTCTTTATATCTTAATTAGTTGGTAATAATAACTTTCCTGGACTAGCAATTTGTATTACATTGTTAGATGAACTGTATAAGTATAATACCTTGAACAAACAGGAATATACGTATAGTGACAAAGTTAATCTCAACATTATATCAATATACACAATTTGTATACAATATACAAAAAAATCAAATTCAGTGTAAAATATTTAAAGCTAGTAATTTCTTCTTTTTAAAAAAGTAGAGTCAATAATTTACCCTTATAGCCTATCATATTTGTATCCTTTTTTTCTTTTCTTCTTTTTTTTTTAAACAATAACCCTAAATCTAATCTCTCATTTAGCTTTTTCTAACCATAACCAATAACAATTTTTAACCAATTACCCTAAACAATGACAATCATCTATAACCCATTGAAAGACCTAAAACCATCCATCCCACCTCTTGGGAATATGGGCATTGTGTTCCTAAATTTACTTCCTGCTGTCGGGAGTGGGGGGGGGACGGCATCTTTAGGGGTTCCTGAAAAGAAAGGTATAATTGATTGTCAAGTCCTGAAATATGTAGCTGTATTATTTGTTATCCAGTCTCTGCATAACAGGAAAGTGCACAGTTTGTCTCTGGCTAGAGTAGTCTGTGAAGCTGGTTCATCTCAGCTAGCTACCTTGAAAATGTCATGAATAGTTTGTAGTCCAAATCTGATCTTTGGTTGGTGTTTGTCAACCTGATGGCTTTGTTATAGTCCATGTGATATCCTCGATGTAGGGCCCCATCTTCCCTTTAGATATTTTCTTTTTAAAAAATATTTATTTATTTATTTTATGTGAATTGGTGTTTTGCCTGTATGTATAACTGTGTAAGGGTATCAGATCTTGGAATTATAGACAGTTGTTTGCTGCTATGTAGATGCTGAGAATCGAACTCAGGTCCTCTGGAAGAACAGTTAGTGATCTTAACTGCTGAGCCATCTCCCCAGCCCACTTTTGGATATTTTCAGTTCTCAATTGCATTGCCATGGATTACTGGAGAAAACTGATATGAGACTAAAACAGAACACAATGTACAGAAAACTAAATACATACATCTTTATTCAGAATAGGATTAGTACCAATAGAACTGTCCCTTTTTCTTTTTCTTTCTTTTTTTTTTTTTTACTCATTCTTCTCTTCTATATCAGGTGGCTCTTCTGATATGATACAGAGATTTTGCCTTTTTCCTTTAACAAGTATGCTTGGGTTTAGATAAGGAGAAAGCCACACTCCAACTCCAAAGTCAGCTTTAATTTATAATATAACTGGGACTTCAACTTATCTTGTATTTAAAGATAGAGGTTAAGAAGTAAGATTTTACCAAGTAGAGTATACTGGTGCTAATAGATGTGATATTCTTTTGCTTCTAAATTTTTCAGGATAGCCTCCCTTCTGTTGTAGATATCTAGATGTCCAAGGCCTTTTACTTCTTGAAGATGGTTATTTCTGGTTTTCTGTAAAGATAAAAACAAAAATCTGCCCCAACCCTTTGTTTTTTCTTACAACTTAAAGAATTGTAGTATGGGTGGATGAGCCATCAATTCTTATTTTTATGAAGTTTCTCTGGTTCAAATAGAGTCTTTATTAATATTGATGGGCCCCATAACTTTTCTTCACCTGTGGAAACAAAGAAAAACCTTTCCCCAGACCTAATTTTGGGGAGGTTTTCTTTCTAATGTTTATCAGTTTTAATTTGTAGTGTTTCCTGATTTTTTTCTTTCTTCTATAGGTTTTCTATTATCCAGAGAAACAGATTTTTTTTAATAGTAGGTATTATGTTTTTTGATCACTCTAGAAAGGAGTTTCTTCTGATATGATAGCACATCCAAGCTGCAAACCACAACCACAGAACAGCTTGGGATCTGAAGCACCTTGGAGCCCATTCCCTTCAGAGGAACACCTGATGAGGAAATTGGGCTTGCCTGGAATAGATGCTGAACTAAGCCACCTTGGGACCTCCTGCCCTTTCTTGGGAGGGGATGAGGATATGGGAAGAAGAGAGAGTGACTAGGAGGTGTCAGGAAGGAGAAGGGAGTTTGAACAAGGGGATACATAGATAAAAATGAGAATTTATTTTAAAAAAAAGTTAAAGATTTCAAGCCCATCATGGTCTACACAGCATAGTGAGTTTCAAGAAAGCTATAGCTATATAGATCCCACCTCAAGCAAACACACAAACAAATAAACAAAGAAAAACATACACAAATAAAAACAAACAAAATGTCCAAGGTCTCTTTAAAAGTCCAAAGTCTTTTTCAACCAAGGGATTTTCTAAAATAAGTTACATACCATCTTATTCCAACCAGGTTATAGACATTCAAATTCAAGTCAAATTAAATTCTGAGTATTAATAGCTCATCCACTTCTGGAACTCATTCATGCTCTTTTGAGCTTTAAAGAATTTGGATAGCCATACCTCTCTGCTTCTGCTACCCACAGCACATACAGCTTTTCAAGTAGGCTCAAGCTGGCTCCTCTGTATACCTGTTGTTGTTCTGGTTATCCTATCACCTCAGCATCTCTAATATGCCAGGGTCTGATGTGGGATGTCCTTCTATACACTATGAACATGATTGGTAAATAAAGGAACTATTTTGGCCTATGATAAGGCATCTTAGACCAGGCAGAAAAATCTGAGCATAGATAAAGGGGAAGAATGGCAGAGTCAGGAGAGATGTGATGCAGCTGCCCAAGAAGCAAGATGTAAATACATAGGTAAGCCACGGGCCATGTGGCAAGACAAATGAATGGAAAAGGGATGAATTAAGATGCAAGAGCTAGCTAGCAATATGACTGAGCCATAGGTCAAGCAACATGTAATTAATATAAGCGTTTGTGTGTTCTGCGGGAGTACAGTTGTGCTGGTCTGGACCACGGGCTCTACAGAACAGAAACCTCTTATTATAAGGGTCTCCACTGCAACTGAGCCTGTGCTTTACCAGGGGACACTCCTGGTACTAAGCCTCCACTTCTCTTCATGACCCCTTTATTTTGGGAACTCTATTACAATTGAAGTTGCACCTTCAGGAATAGCTGCTTCAAGTCTCTCATGGTGTCAAGTCTCAATGGCCCCCTTAATGCTGCAAAATCAGTACCACGTGGGAAATTGAAACATTGTTGAGTTCAGTTTCCAGTCTTAGATGCACCCTTGGCTTTCTGGGGCCCACAGCTTTTGTGTGCTGACCCTGGGGAAATATGTCCCAGAAGATCTCATTTCAACGATTTTGATCTCTAATTACTCATAGCTGATTTTTCCACCTCATCTAATTAGCATTGATTGTTCTGATAAAGCGAAAATTTCAATTTGATGCTGCTGGTTTCTTGTTAATCACAGCTGATACTTCACTGTCCAGAACTCACAGATTATTGAAAGAAGGTATCACGCAAACAACTCTGATAGAATCTTTGCTTCCTCTGAAACGTCACAAGCTAGGCCTTCATTTTTCTCAACATTCTTATCTTTTAAGCTTTACTAAGAGCCCAGTAAATTCTGAGAACTCAATAGTTTCTCTAGTCCAAAACTCTGAACATCTCCACAATCTTACCCAGGCCACATCGCAAAAGCCAAAGTGATCAATCAGGCTCACCACAGTAGCACTCCATTTCAATTCCAGCTCTGGTTCTAGTTTGCTGACTTTGCTGAGATAAAACACTGACCAAAAGCAATTCAGGGAGAAAGGGTTATTTATGGGCTACAGTTGATTACTAATGAAGACCAAGGCATGAACTCACAGCAGGAACCTAGACAGGAACTGCAGCAGAGACCATTGAGGAATACTGTTTACTGGCTTGTTCCTCATGTCTGCTCAGCTGTACGGCCACCAGGTCATCTGTCCCTGATTGGCACAGCCCACAGTAGACTGGGGCCTCCCAGATCAAATATTGGTCAGGAATATGTTACACAGTTCTCTCTTACCAGAGGACTCTAGTTGACAAAAAAAAAAAAAAAAAAAAAATAACCGGCACAAGGCCTGTTATAATTTGTCTAACTTCATATAATTTTCTCCCAGAGAAGAGCCTTACATAGTAAGGATTCTTCCACATCTTTCTATATCATCTGGTCTGAGGTTGTAGCAGTAATTTTTTTTCTCCTTTATAGATACTAGTCATCTCATGGCCTGTGCTTAGTCTAGCTCTACCAATGGTAATGCCAATTAAAAGGCTCTGCAATCTCCAGGCCAATAAATTCAGACACATGTTAGAATCCACTTACAATTGTAAGTATGAATATAAAACAAAACTACCACTTATGCCTAAGGATCAAATATCACCTCATTTAGTTAAAAATGCTTAATCTCATCTTGTAAAAACAAACAAACAATAACAAAACCACAATAAAAACAATCCAAAACCCCAAAAATACTTCCAAAGGTATTGTTATTGTTGGCCAAAGGATGCAAACCTTTTGCCTATATGCTTTGCTGTTTAGCTAAGGCTGGGAGAATTCTTAGTCAAAGCACAAAGCACAAGAAATGGTATTAATGAATGTATCACTAAGACTAAGAATTTGGAGCTAAAAAGTAAATCAAATTATATTTTTATAAGAATTGTCAGAAATTTAATTACCAATAATTTGTCAGGAAGAGCACTGGGTACATTTGAAAACTTAAATTTGAAAGGAAACTTAAAAAACAGAAATTAAAGAGTCATTTTAATCTAGATATTATCCTAAGATGTGTTTATAAGAATCATAGAAACAGGCTGCCATGACCAGGCTAGAGTCACTGGCTATTTACTCTAGATAAACAATGAAATGCTGAGAAAATCCAACCATCTACTGTTTTAAAATTCTTATGTATTCCTGCAGGTTCTGGTCCTAGACAAGTGTTATCTCTTCCACTTTTGACCTGTTTGCTTCAAGTTTGGAGTGAGAATTTTCTTTTTCTGTTTGTAGAGAAAGCACTGGTTCTGCAACTACAAACTTCTGTCTTTAGGCCTCAGTTAAAAATACTCTAGTAGCACCATGTATAAAAACTAACTCAGGTGGGGAGCATTAACATAAATGACAACAACTACAAAGCAACTTGGACAAAATTTGTGACAAAGTCTTTGTAATATTGGGTTAAACAAAATATTAACTCAGTATGATAATTCATAAAATAAAAAGGGGTAAGTTGACCCCTGTCTACATTAAACACTCCCATTCTCTGGAAAATAGTCAGTGACAAACATAATGTATAACAGATTTCTTAAAATTATGATGGAGCTGAAACTGTTCTGTTGTATCTCAACATGATAGTTATGATAACGTAGAGAAAAGCAAGACTCATGAGATTGTGGTGTTGATGGTATGAACAAAGCCACTGTGATGTTGCTCATAGGCAAATTTAGTCTAATTGTGGATGTACACAATGCTTGATAATGATAACAAACACTGGTTATTTATTGTTTTAATATATATCCTTCTCTACTTACTAAGAGAATTACCTGCAAAACACTATGCCACATAGCAACTGCTCCCACCTCTTGTTTTTGTTTTTATCAGCTTCCTCATGATTACATCAAGAATACAGGCTTGGTGAGTCTACTTCATGACATAGCAATGCATTTCTCAGAATGTAATTGTGCTGATAAGCAATGTAGGAGTCTATTGGCAAAGAACATATCTGATACTGATCCTGTGTCCAGAGCATATAAGCAATTCTGAAAACTCAATGAAAAAGAAAGACAACAAACAAAAAAACCCACCCAACTGAAAGAAATATGAGAAAAGATGTTAAGAAGACAAGGAAACACGACTGGCTACTTACAATAGGATGGAATTAGCATTAAGGGAATGCATATTGAAAGCGAAGGGAGGTACTGTCTCCCACTGTATATGAGAATGGCTAAAAACAACCCCACAAGGAACAACAAAACAGAGAGTCATGTTAATAACAGTGGCTTTGAGGGAAGACCATGAGCAACTAGAGCTCTAAGTTATTGTTGGTGGTGATGCAAAATGCTGCAAGCCTTTTAGAAACACACTGTTTCTTAAAAAGTCATACACATACCTACTGTGCCACCCAGCTACACCATCATTCCTTTGGCATTTATCCAAAGAAATGGGATTTCTATTTACAGAAAACTTGTTTATTTGTTGATAGCAAATTTATTTATAATAGCCAAACTCTGGAAGAAAATAAAATGCCTTTTCTCTCAATAATTCCAGCTCAAAATGATTTCAAAACTCTCCGTGGATTTTCTGGCATATGTGATTTGTCCTCTAATTTTTTGAATCTATCCACAGGTGGGCCTCCCTTTACTCTGCAATCTCATCTACCTCCCCAGAATATTGTTCAGCATGTACACCACGTGGACTCAATTAAGGCTTCTTGAGGGATGCAAATGCCAGCGTCTACACTAGTGGCCTAGAGAAGAGTCGGCCCCACCCCCATTTTGTCCTCATGCAACTCAGAAGTTGGATGAGCCATCCACCAACTGGGCTTTGGGTTTACCTCTCTTCCCTGTAAAATAATTTTTCTGGGTTTTGCTTGTTTGTTTTTAATACATAAACAAAAGGCTGGAATGCAGGAATGCGATTTATCTAGCCCCTGAGCTGGTCGTCATACCTGCAGCAGCCTTCTCTCCTTGGACGGATCCTGACAGGCACCCTGCTGATACATTGTCTGTGAGTCCCTAGTGAACAGACAATCCCCTGGCCATTATTTCTCACCTAGGAAGTGAGTTAACATCAAAGGGATTATTGGCATGTGACACATCCTGCTCCCCACCCCCTTCCCTGCCTCCTGCCAGGGAATCTGAGAGCCTGACTCTAGGCTCTTGCTGTGAAACCTCCCCCACCCTCACCGAACTCTCCGAAAAGGTTCCCTCTGCCCCAAGTGCTCGGGTTTCTCTCTTCTCTAAGTCCTGTCTTACTGTTGCCTCTCCATCTATCTGTTCATGGCTTAATAACTTTTCTAATAAACCCCTTATTCCCCAATAATTCATCTCGGGAACCTTTGCCATCCTCTTTGCAAAACCTAACACAATGAAGGGCCTGACTAAGCATGCAGCAGGCCTGGCTGTATGTTTAATACATTCTGACGATGAAAGTACACTCGAGACTACACAAATCCGCAAACACGAAATGGTTTCATTTACATGACATGCGTGGCAGGAAACCTACAGAGACAGAGAGCAGATGCGTGAAGCTGGAGTAGGCAGATGACTGTAGGAAAGCTCTGACGGAGATTTTTTTGAGGTGAATAAGCTGTGTTCTGTGTTTGTGGTGGTGTGTACATTACTTAAAACTAATAGAACCATTCATTGGGGGGAAATGTGTGTTTTATTGCATAAGTTTTATCTCAATTAAAATGGCCCTGGTTGTGTTTACTGGAAAGGGATAGTCTTAACTGGGGAAACTATCGTCTGCTGTGTTTGTTTCATTGGGGGTCGATGTCAAAGCGCCATGCTTACATAACAGCCCTGCTGCAGAGAACCATCTCAGAGTCTTCCAGCAGCCTCAAGGTCTTTAGGTTCATGATTCCAGCTTTGTTCTGGTTTTTATCATCTCCTGGGAAAAATAATAAAATTGTCAATTCCTTTCTCATTTCCTTGATCACACTTTCTTGAATGCACATGAGATTTTGATTTAATGTTAACATTCCCGTTCTGTGTCACAGAACGCAGCTCTCTCTGTATGTAGCTTTTTCTTCTGGAAAGCCTGAAGTCCTCAGGCGTTTCACTCCTAACCACAAATTCTGCTTGATTTTATTCATATTTTTATGACACAATACTGTTCCGTCTGGCCAGGATTTCTTCCCATATCTTGTTTCTCTAGGCTAATTCCTACTCATTTCTTAAATTTTGGCTAAAGAGAGTATAGAAATTGCTGATTGGCCAAACGCAGACAGGAAGTGTGGGCAGGGCTACCAGACTAAGAAAACTCTGTGAACCGGAAGAGCAAAGCAGAGACTCCAGAAAAAAGCCAGAGAGACCCCGTGGAGATACGAGGGTGAGAGGCCAGCTGACAGAAAGGAAAGAAGTTAAAATGTTTCTCTGAGAAAAGGTACCTAGCGCAGGCTGAACAAGATGGGTTAGGTTAAGAGTAAGAGTTAGCTAGCAAGTTATATGACAGCCATAGGCCAATCAGCATAAAATTAATGTGTCTGTGTGTTTCTACGGGACTGTGGGACTGCAGACTGTGGGTCAGAACCTCAGGGCTAGGCTGGAAAGCCCGGGCCAGGGACTTCATATTACATCTTTCAGTCAGATTTTTTTTTTTTTTTTTTTTTTTGGTCAAGTTATAAAAGTGATAGATATATTCTGGATGCAGCTCCCTTGTCAGATACATGATTTACAAATATTTTATTTCATTCTCTCTGTTGTATTTTAACGTCTGAGTATCCTTTACAGCATGAAAGTTTTTTAATTTAATGCAAATAATTTAATCTATTATTCTTTTGTTGTAATATTCAAAAAATATTTTTTACTCCAGAAATTTATGGCAATATGTTTTGTCTAAGAATTTATAAAAACCTCCCCTGCATTTAGATTTAGTGCTCTGCTTCATTTGTGTTAACTCTGATGCATGGAGTAATAAAGGGTATAGCTTCATTCTAGTGTGTATTAATACCCATTTTAAGAAAAAATAAATTAGCTATCTGACCCATAATCCTATTTTAGAAAAATAACTTTTTAAACTTTTCCTTCTGTATATGTTAGAAGTATATAGAAACCAACAGTTCTCAAGATTATATGTTATGGTTGTCACAGTACTCAGTGGGAATGCTAAGCCCTCTGAGTACTTTAACACTAAATCCCAGGGAAGGGGTTTTGCTCAACTTGGTTCAAAAATAAGGGTTTGAATAGACAATATAAGGGGAATAAGTCAGGGTTACCAAGCACCACCTGGGGCTGGATGCTTACTCCTTAGGCATCGTACTTATCAATGTGGCCACTGTAAAATGTTTCAGCAATGCTAAAGAGAAAGAAGGGCATTAAAGGTAAGGGTCACTTTTCTCTGAGTACATACATATAAAGAGTGGTTAAGCCAGATGTGATGCCATATGTCTATAATCCTAGCACTCTGGAGGCTTGGGGAGGGTAACAAAATTTGGATGCCAGACTCAGCTTCATCGTGAGACTCTGTCTCAAAACAACAGATGACAACAAACCATCACAGGTTGCATTAGTTACTTGTCTTGTTGCTATGACCAAAAATATCTGATACAACCAACTTCAGGGAGGATTTTATTTTGAGTAGAGGTTGAATGGGATATGATCTATCACAGCAGGAGGCATGCAGGAGTCCCCATGCTGGTGCATGCTCAAGGTTGCTTGCTCACAATTCACTGAACCTAAAAACAGAGACAGGGGAATTCTGTGCTCAGCTGGTTCATTCCTTTTCTTCTCTTTTCTTTGTTCTGGGAATCCAGACCGTGTAATGGTACCATTCAAATCCAGAACCACCTATCCTCTCAGTTAATCCTTCTGTGAAGCCTTAACACACACATTTAAAAAGTGCCTCATTAAAGCCAGAGTAGTGCATCGATCCCATCAATTGACAATTGAAATTAACCATCAGAAATACACATACATTAAATATGAACAAGCTCACACGTAATGAGACTTCCAAGGAAGCTTTGAGCCACCAATGAAAATGTTTGAGGCAACACTGACCATGTTGAAATGCAGATAGGAGGAGAACACTGCTTCAAGGAGGTCAAGATGGAAGGCCCAGGATCTAGACAGATGTGACCATCATATTTATATCATAGTAAAGTTAAACACAAATGCCACACAGTGTTACAGAAACTAAAGAGAACCAGCCAGGACAAAAGCTAGAGACGAAGTGTTGTTACTGAAGTCACTGTTGAAATGAGAGTTCTGCAATAAACAGAGAGAAGTAATAAACAGTAATAAACACAGAGAAGCCGAAGGTGAGTGGTAGGAAGACTGTATTTTAAGAAAGATGGAACCATTGTACAGTTCACCTGTAATATGAGGCCCATTTGTGGGTAAAATGCTCTTAAACTGAAGGGTGGACTTCTAAAACTTGGCACAGTTAGTATTTGAACTGGCTGACTGTTGTGGTGCTCTACTGTGAATGGTAAAGTGTACAGCAGCTTCCCTGGCCTCCAATTCCTATACCTCAGGATACCCTACTACTGTGATAAATTTCCCCTTCCTCCCTTGGTTGGGAAGCAGTGGGATATGGCAAGGGCAGGAGGGGGAATTCCTTCCTGGCTTTGGAGTGTAAAATTTGATGGCTTGAAAAATCCTATCTCAGGTCTTAGATGAACTGTGCAATTCTTGTGTCTGCAAAATGGTAACCCTCAATGCTCTTTCAGATGGATACTGGTGGATAGTGCATATATCAGGCTTTAGCAGCTTTGACATCGGTCTTTTCCTTTCTCTTACCATCTCTTTGCTGCCTTACGTCAGTGGCAATAAACTTACAAGTCTTTCCTCCATTTGACTCAACATTTATATGCACAGTGTTCCCAGAGCCAGAAATGCTTGCCTTCACATCTCTATCAAAATAATCCCTAGAAAACACTTTGAATCCATCTTTCTCAAATGTCATTTCCTCTGGGAATCTTTTACTGAGAACTTCAGATGCACTGATGGCTGCTTCTCCTGCACCACTAAGGCACTTGGTTATTATTTTTATTGCATACCATTTTGTATTGGAATGAAGAATTGCTTAGTGATTTCTTTCTCTTCCGCACTAGACTGGATTCCTTAAGAATGGGGTCTGGGGGTACATCACTCATCACAGGCTTCTTTCCCTGGAATCTAGTAGGGACTTAATGTTTTTCTTGTGTGAAGGACGATAAACAAAGGACTAAAGTAAAGCCATTTCTACTGCAGGCACATTCATTTATGGCCACAACCAGACAGTCAGTTTGGGTTTTTAGAAATTTCCATTCTTAAGCAACTCATGGGGCTCCTTGATTGGGGATATTGAAAAACAGGGAAGGGAGTTGAGTCAAACAGAAACAAATAATCCTATGAGCAAGGCACATATAAATCTATCTCCTAATTAATTTAAACATGCACAAAGCTAATTATAATATGCAGAGTACAGGTAAGATCTTGTTTCCTCACTGGTTAGTCACAGTGCCCAGAGGCCATGTCTCTGCTGTTGTGGGACTCTGCCCCACCCTCAGTGTCTCACTTCTGACCTGGGTTGTAGAATCTTTTGCTTCTTTGGATTTTCTCAGGGAATGTCTTTGTCCCACCACCACAGCCTGTTCCTGTTTTGTTTAGCCTTTGCATTTTTGACATGGCTTCATCTTGTACTTAGAGAGACGGCTAGCAGCTTGAAAGTTCAGAGTACTGCTTCCGCTTTGCTGCTAGCCTGGCCGTGCCAACTGTCAGATGCACTTATGTGGCCTCTGCTTGGCTCACCCTTCATTCTGTGGCTGTCCCCTTCCCCCCAGGTCTGTGCTGTGCCCCTTGGGATGTGTTCAGATCACTGCTGCACATCTGCTGTTTGCTTTTCTCAGCACTTTGGGAGGGGCTGTTTATCCTTCCTGAGGTTTCTGGTGGGAAGAAATAGCTTCAGGGCAGAGGCTTATGAACAACATGTCTTAGAAACAGAATTCTTTCTCCTGGTTTCTTCTTGCTCCAAGCTGGAGCCTCCTTGGCTGTATTTAATTGGTGAGAATTATGGTGCTTGTTACATGCTTACACTTGGTCAGGTGGAATTGGGGAAAACTTCAAAAGTCTTTGGAAACATTTTACTTGAAAAATGAAGTATGTGTTTAAAGAGCTACCAGTCGAGGGAAGATGGAGGGAAACACACAGGCATAAACTCAAGCAGGTATTTTCATGTTTATTCATTAATTTCTCTGGAAACATAGTGCAAAGATAATGAAATTGTTAGTGATAAGAAAGGGTGCTGGGCAGTGGGGGGTGGGGTGGTAAAGAAGTTTTTCATTGTATCATTAAAATTAAAACTACAGAATGAGTTTATATATACAACTGACAAAGAACAAACCATGAAATAATATAGAGTTTGATTGTAAATATCAGAAAGAAGATTCTCTCAAATACTCATGGTAGGGTGTAAATAGATTTTGGTAATCCAAGAATATCTTTCCCACACATGGTACCTGTGTCTGTTTTCATATATTACTGAAAGTCATAGGATCATTGCAGAATTGTTTATATTGGTAAATTACTGAAAGCAATCTAAATCAGTAATAAATATGAAATTTATGGTATATTTATTTGGTTTAGTGTTATTAAAAAGAATACAATCTAATATATTTATAAATGCTTATATTAAAATAATACTAAGATATTTAGTTCATTGAGAAATCTTTGATGCAGAGTAGTCTGAATACAATGCCTCACTATGGCTGTTTCTCCTTACAGTCTCTTTTCTGCTTTCCCAAGTTTTAGTTATGATATTTTAAAGGTAAGGCACCTAAATAATTCTAAATTATTTTAATTATAAAATTACTTCTAATTATTAAATTAAAGGAGTCTATTTGATTGCAAGTGTGTTTAAAAATCAAGATAAATGCTGCTTCCATTAAATGAGTTTATACTTCTGCTTAAATGAACATAATATTTTAACTTTTTTTATATGAATTGAGTTTTTAATATTATTGTTGTTTGAGTGATAGCTTCTAAAGGTTCATGTGATAAAATTATCAGTCTGTGGTACAACTGGCAGATAGTGAATCCTTCAGGAGGTGGGACCTAGTAGAAGAGAGTTAGTTTATAGGGACAGTCCTTAAGGAAGTATTAAGACCATGGCTCCTACCTGCTTGTCTTTGTTTTTTGGCCACCATGAAGTGAACAGGCCTCTTTTAACACATGCTGTTACCACTGTGCACTGTCCTGACACATGCTCAAAGCATCACATACCAAGTACCATGGACTGGACCTCTGAAACCCTGGGCCAAATCATACCTTTTATCTATATAAGTGTATTTTTTACATTAAGAATTTTTTTTTAATTTAAATATAAAATTCACTGTTCATTTTGAGGTTAAATTGGATTATGTTGTAACTTGGCCCTTTTATGTATTACTAAAGTCTATTATAAAACTGTTTGTTCAGTATTTTTCCAACAACATTTATAAACAAAGTCAAATTTTCTTTTAGTGCTGGGTTTTGATTTTGATATTAGGCTGGCCTTATAGAATAATATGCAAAGTTTGTTGCTGGTACATAGAAAGGGAAGTGATTTTGTATCCTAGTATTTTGTTTCTTAGGCTTTTCTTCTGGAGTCTTTAGCGTCTTTTAGGTATAAGATTATATGTGTGTAAATAGAGATAATTTGATTTCTTATTTGCATCCATTTTATTTCTTTGTCTTTGCCTTAACTATGATTCTGAGCACTATATTGAATATGAGTGGGGAGAACTGACACTCTGGTCTCATTCTAGGTTTTAGTGGAAACACTTCTGGTTTTCCCCGTCTTAGTATAATATTGGCTATAGGGTTTACTAAACACAACTTTTACAATGTTTAGGTAAATTACTGGTATGACACTATGATTTCTCTAACACTGCATTACATTTATGAATTTTGGTGTTTTACATTCCTAGAATAAAATCAGCTTCACTATGGTGTGTAATATTAATAATGTATTTATGAATTTGTTTTGAAAAAATTTTAGTGTGTATTTTTGCACCTATATTCATCAGGGAAATTGTTCTATACCATTTTTTTATTTGTAACCAGAATTTACTTGGTATTTTATGTCCAAGAGTTTGGTTTTGAACTTGAGTATCCTAACAGTGAGCACATATTTATAATTTTTATATATTTTCAATGAATTGTTTTATTAATTAATATGTAGAGATTTACTTTCTTCCTTCTTTATAATTTTGATTTGGGGTTTACTGAATCACATTCAGAATAGCTATGAAAGGTAGTTTTTGAAGCATGAATCTAATTAGTCTTACTAACAAAAACCTGGAGCCAGATATCAGGATAAATGCAGAAAGAACAGAGACAAAGGCACAGACCACAGCCACCTCTTACCTCGCTCCATCTCCTCAGCCAGAGAAGGACCAAGCTCCTGTCTCTGTCCACCTTATATTTCTTTCTCTGCCCAGCATTATCACTTCTTGTTTTCTCCTCTCGGGTGCTGAGACTGAAAGTATTTTCCACCATTCTTATCCCAAGCACATTAGCTCAACTATGTTCAGAGCAGCATTACTTGTAATAGCTAGAACCTGGAAACAACCTAGATGCCCCTAAACTGAAGAATGGATTAAAAAACTGTGGTATATTTACACAATGGAGTACTACTCAGCAGGAAAAAAATGATATCCTAAAATTTGTAGGCAAATGGATGGATCTGGTGAATATTATCCTGAGTAAGGTAACACAGACCGAGAAAGATAGACATGGTATATACTCACTCATAATTTTAGACATAAAGCAAAGGATAACCAGGTTACAGTCCACAACCCTCAAACAGGTAAGTAATAGGAGGAACTTAAAAGAAACATTCATGGATTCTCCTGGGAAAGGGAAATAGAAAAGATCTCTTGAATAAATTGGAATCATATGGGGGAGTGAGCAAGGGGAGATGGGAAAAGATCATGAGAGATGGGATGGTTGAGTGGAAGGAGCCACAGAGAGGGAGAACAAAGAAATAGATATCTTGATAGAGGGAGCCATTGTGGGGTTAGAGATACCTGATGCTAAAGGAACACACAAGAACCCCATAAGATGTCCCTGGCTAGGACTCCAAGCAATAATGGAGAGGGTGGCTAAACAGGACTTCACCTACAATGAAATGAATGAACACCCTAATTGCAATTATAGGACCTTCATCCTGAAACTGTTAGAGGTAGAAGCAGAGATCCATGGTCGAACTCCTGGTCCAGCTGAAGAGAGGGAGGAGAGATTATAGGAGCAAAGGAATCAGAATCATTAGGAGGAGCTCCACAGAGACAGCTGACCTGAACTATTGGGAGTTCACTGACTCTGAAATGACAGCTGAGGAACCTTCATGGAAAGAAACTAAACCCTCTGAATGTAGATAACAGTCAAAACGGTGTGGGCAATTTGTGGAGCTTCTTGCAGTAGGACCAGAGTTTATTCCTGGAGCATGAACTGGCTACTTGGAGCCCATTCCCTAGAGAGGAAGACCTTACCCAGCCTTGATACTGGAGGGATGGACTTGGTCCTACCTCAATAAGATATGCCAGAGTGAACTGACTTACCTTGGGATTCTTTGCCCTCCCTGGGGAATAAATGAGGGTATGGGGTGGGGAGGGGAAGCTGAGGGAGGATTGGGAGGAAGAGCAGTAGTGGATATGGGGGAAAAAACAATTTTAAAGAAAAAAAGAAAAAGTGTGTGCCACTACTGCCTGGTCTCTGTGGTTAACTCCTTGCTAGCTCTTCCCTCTGATCTCCAAGAAAGTAAGCTTTAATTAGTAGAGCACAAACAAAATATTACATTTCCCCCTTTTGTCTAAAATAAAAAGGTTATAACTAATATGAGAACAATTATATAGAATAAGTACAATAACTATATACAAATATATACAGGCAATAATTATATCAACTAAGTCTAGTCCATAAACAATTGACAAATTCAGATAGAAAAATGTTCCATTATTTATTCTATCTTGTTAAGTTTAAAAGGCTGTACCTATTCACTTTCTATCCTAACTGTATTACCAACCCAAAACTATCTTTTGATGTCTCTCAACCTTGAACATTTTATATCTCTTTAGTGAGTTTCTTTTCTGAACTTGTTAACAAGGAAAACTATAACAAGTATCTAGTTTTCAACTCCCTCAGAGAACTGAAAAGGAAGTAATATCTGAGTAAGCAGGAAGTGCAAGCAAGCTACTTCCAAAAACGTGAGAAATGATAGAAATAGCTGGCTGCCTGAATAGTGACCTAAGATAAATTGGGGAGTTCATTTTTGGCCTACAGGGCTAGAATATTTGACAGACTTTTCTGCAAAACAGGATATTCTAAAGGGCTGTTGACCTTTTCTTGGCAAAGTCCGGCAGTCACTTTTGTTTGTCCTGTTTGTCCAATTTGGACAGCATACTGTCATTATTCAAGACAAGGGCACTTTCTTGCCCGGTAGGTAACTTTTGCCAAAAAGAAAGTAAACTCCATATAGAGTTTCTTCATTGTCCATCATCTTCTCTAAAATAGATTGGTGTTGTCAAGAGAAGAGATATCTCATTGTCATAAAAAAAAATCTGTGTTATCAAAACATCTTAAATGTCATATTCTGTAGATCTCTGAAGTGTTTGACAATAACCTGTCTCTAAACTATATCTGTTTGACCTTGAAAACATATCTAACATGACTACGAATTTGATTTCAGTAATTAACTACTAATTTGTATTTCTTTAAATTCTAATTAGTTGGTAATAATAACTTTCAAAAACTAGACATTTGTATTACATTGTTAAATGAGCTATACAGGTACAATACTTTGAACAAGAGCAAAAATGTATGTACAGTATGTTCTAGCCAAAATAATCTCAAATTTGTATTAAATATACAAAGATCTATATCATTGTAAAATATTTTAAACAAGTAGTTGCTTTTTAAGTGTAGATTCAAGAAAATATCCTTTTAGCCTATCAATCTATATCCCTGCTTTAAGTTTTCAGAGTAGAGTCAATAATCTACCATTTTACCCTATCATTTCTATATCTCCCCTTTTTTTTCTTCTTAAAATAAGAACCCTGAATCTAATCTCTTTTATTCAGCTTTTTTTTTCCTGGCCATTATCAATAACAACTTTTAACAAACCACCCTAAACAATGACAAATATCCATAACCCATTGAACGACCCAAAAAAACCCCACCAACCTCACCTTTTGGGAATGTGGGCATTCTACTCTTAAAATTATTTCCTTTTTTCTGGGGACAAAAGCATTTTTAATGGACCCTGAAAAAATGCAGGGCTAATTGTCAAGTCCTTGGAGAGCTACCTGTATCACTTATTGTTCAGTCTCTTTGTAATAGGAAAATGCAGGGCTAGTCAGTCTGTGAGATTGGACTATCTCAGATAGCCACCTTGAAATTCTCCAGAGCAGACTGTAGTTCAAAGACAGTGTTTGGTTGGCGTTTGTCAGCCTAGTGGCTTTATCATTCATAATCTTGGTGGAATCATCATTGTGAGGTTGTATCCTCCTTTTGGAGAAATCAAAACTTGCTGTTAGACATGGTCATGGTTCACTGCAGAAAACTTAAACATTTTAAATGACATATGCAACAGATCTCAAAAATGTTAAAAGTTCAATATTTGTTATGTATACCCAGAGTACAAAAAATTAATTCCTAGTTATCTGATAGAGACTCAAACCCTAAATCATGAAATCATGTACATGAAGCTAAAGAAAATCCTTTTTTTTTAGAATTAGTAAATACTCTATATGGCCATTGATATCATGACAAAAATTAAATATATATGTATATTGATCTTAAACATTTTGAGGTAACATTTATACGTTAATAAAAGTATTAAAGAGTCAAAGTAAAACTAAAATTTTATGAGATTAGTGGCAATAAAATAACCCCTAAATTTTTTTTTGTTTTTGTTTTGTCCCATATCAGGTGGATCTTCTGATATGAGGTAGAGATTTTGAATTTTATCTTAACAAATATGCTTGGATTTAGAGAAGAAGAGAGCCGCACTCCCAACTCCAAAGCTAGCTTTAATTTTTAATTGAACTGAACTCCAAAAGACCATTTGCATTATGTGCCTGCAGAGAAAAGCAGAAACAAATATTTGAAAAACTTTATATAATTTTATCCTGTAGGAGAAGTGATATACCAGTACACCAATTTACTCTTTTTCTTAGGCCACTTTTTTTCTGGATGATTTGTCCTTTTTCTTTACCATCTCATTTGTTGAGTGGTTTTTAGATTCCTTAGCTGGATGGCTTCATTATTTTGAAAAAACAGAAACAAGATGTTTCCGCAACCCCAATTGTGGGGATTTTCCCTTTTGGCAAGTTATATCTGATCAAATGAAAAGCTTTTGTTAGTTTAGATTGAATGGTAACACAGTTCTTCTAATTAAGAAGTCTCTCATATTCAAATCTTTATCTATTTTGATGATATTTATATATTTTCTTCTCCTGTGGAAACAAAAGCAAAACCACATCCATGTAACACATATCTTGGTTTCCATTTTGAGCTCAACACATCTATAAGTATACAGGCTGATTTAATTCCATAGTTTTTTCATTTATGTAATGTCTCTTAGCAGCTATCATTCTTTTCTCATTTGCATTTTGAAAATTCAGAATTAATGAAGCATTATGTAATCTATTTCTACAGGTCTTAATACCCTTTTCTATTTATTTAGCATATTCTTTAGAGTTCAGTTTGATCTTTCTATAACTGCTTGCCCTGTAGGATTGTGTAGTATGCCTTTAATATGCTTTATATTATAATAAACAAAAAGCCCATTTCATTTTACTAGCATTATCAGTCTTAATTTGTACAAGTATTTCCATGATGGTCATGACTTATAATAGAAGTGTAATTACAGAATTCACTTTTTCAGAACTTAAAGCAGTTGCCCATTGAAATTCTGAATATGCATCTATGGCATAGTATACATATTCTAATTTTTCAAACTCTGAAAAATTTTATTTCTTTGAGTACCTTTGGGGATACTTCCTGTAGGTAGTAGAGTTTGGTTGTATAAAGAATAAATAGGACATTTCCTTATAATTTTCTTGCTTTGTTACCAAGTGATGGAAAAATCTTTTTTCAAACCCTTGCTATTGACATAATTTTTTTAAATGAAACTCTGAGTCCTCTATCTCATTTCCTATCAATAGTTGATCAATTTCATCATTACCTTGTGTGTGAGGACCTGAAAGACCCACATCGGATCTGATGTAAGTTATATATATATAATGGATGATTTCTATTCCTGACTATTTCTTGTAATTGTATAAATAAGGAAGTTAATTCCAACTCATCAGGAATAAATTTAGCAGTTTCAATGTATAAAACAATTTATTCTGCTTTCTGAGAGTCAGTAACTATATTAAGAGGCTCTTTAAAATCCATTAATACCATGAGAATGACATATAATTATGACTTTTAGACAGAATCATAAGAGTTTTTTGCTAATTTATTTAAATTTACTTATGTGTAACCTGCCTTTCCTGATTTATTTGCATCAGTATAGAATGTAGGGGGTTCCAGTTATTGGTGTTTCCCACATAATGTGAGGAAGGATCCAGTTCTCTTTATAAATTAAATTCTCTTGCTTTTTGAATATCAGTTTTTAATCTCTCCCAACTGTTTGCCAATGTTCATTTTCTACTCATAAAGAGGAAATTTTACAATTAGAAAAAATACTACAATTTCTGCTGGGTTTATTCTTGCTATTTGACAAAGTTACAAGTTTCCTTTTAGAATCAACTCAGAACTTTTTTCACATCAGCTTTTAAGTTTTTCCTTTGTTTATGTGGTAAAAAAATATTCATTTCAAGATAATAGCTTCCCTCTACATTAAACATTTTTGTATGAGAATATGTAGAAGGCAAAATAACTTGAGTGCAATCAAGCTCTGGATCAAAATGATCCACATGTCCATCTATAATTTCTTTCCAACAAAGCTAATTTTCTCTCAGCTTCAGCTAATAATTCTCTTGGACTATTTAATTCCTTGTTACCTTTTAAGGTTTGAAACAAATTATCCAATTCTTAATTTTTTATTCCAATAGTGGGCCATACAATTTTTTATTCCATAGTGGGCCAATAATCTTTGAAAGTCATTAAGAGTCCACAATTGATCTCTTCTAAGTTGTACATTTTGAGGTCTAAGTTTTTATAGACCTATTTTATATCTTAAATAATTAATACAATCACCTCCTTATAAATTATTTTTTCAGGAGCAACTTGTAATCTATAAGAAGGCAAAAAAGTTTTTATTTTTTAATTCTTCATTCTTTTTAAAGTATCTACATTTGAATCATCTAATAAAATATCCATATTATGGTACAGTATACATTGAGGAAATTGTTTAAATATTATTTCCAATGGCTGTCATATGAAATATTTGCACAGGGTGGAGCTGTAAACATTTCCTGTAAGAGGACCTTCTATTGGTCTTTTTCTTTCTCTGTCTCTTTCTCTCTTTTTTCATGACAGGCTTTCTCTGTGTAGATTTGGAGCGTTTCCTGAAACTTGCTCTGTAAACCAGACTGGCCTTAAACTCACAGAGATCCCCCTGCCTCTGTCTCCTGAGTTGGGATTAAAGATGTGTGCCACCACTGCTCTGCTCAGCTCGTTGATGTCTCTTAACAGGCACTGTAAAGGCAAAGTTTTTTTTTTCTTGTAAAGGTATATCAAAGAAACAATCTTTTAGATCAATAAGTATAAGAAGCCAGCTTTCTATTTAGGTAACAGAAAAGGCAAAGGAATTTCAGACTGTAGAGAGCATATTGGCTGAATCACCTTATAATAGCTCTTAGATCTGTTACCATTCTTTATTTTCCAGATTTTTTTTTTTTTTTTTAGTAACAAATACAGGAGAATTCCAAGGGCTGGTTGATTCTTCCTTCAATTTGCTGATCATTTAGCTGTTCCTGTTCCAGGTGTTCTAAGGCCTGCAATTTCTCTGATGTTAAAGGCCATTGCTCATCCCAAACAGATTTGTCCACTAATCACTATAAAAATGGGGCATTTTGTGCCCTTGAAAAGCCATCAGCTTTGTGCCCTGACATTATACAACCTGAATGGTCATCGAATGTTCTTATAATACCTTCTAACAGTTTTTACAAAAATATACAATAATTTGTGGTCTGCTTATGAGATTGAAGGATTGTTAATTTGAGTATTTCATTGCTATAACAAATCCTATGTCCATAAATTTATTACTGTTACCACATATGGCTTTAATTATCTTCTAGTTTGTCTGGCTCTATATATTTGACCCATCTTAAGCTCTGTTCTACTTGAGATAAAGTTGCAGTCTCTCAAAGCTGAACATTTACTTCCTGAAGAGGCCAATTTACATGCCAAGATTCAGGTGCAATTATTGTTACATCTGCACCTGTGTCTATAAGACCTTCAATGACAATATAATTTATTCATATTTTTTATTTTCTTCTTTGCTCATTTATAGAAGTTTGTCAGAATAGTTGCTTTTTTGTTTCTCCTCAATTTTTTTGTTCTCTCTTCTATAGTTGTTCTATAGTTTAGATATATTTATCTATCTATTTTACAATAGGCAGTACATTCTTTAATTGCTCTGGGAAGGAGTTTCCTCCAGTGACAGGAACCAAATTTAACATGGGGGCAGCAAGTATTGCTTCTCAATGGCAAAGCATTGCCTTGACTCTCCCTTGCTGATCTATATTCATTTGTCCAGTGTGAGCCTTTGCTACTTCTTCTAAATAGTCCAGAAAGAGGGACATTCTGTTTAAATTATTCTTAGAATAAACATTGTTTCTAGAAATGCCTTCTTTACAATCCCTTTTTAAGTGACTTTGTTTACCTCAACTGAAATACCTAACATTTTACTTTTTCTTCAGACCTCTGGAAATCACTTCTCTTATCAAAATATTATCATAGTTATGAGATTCAATATTGACTGTATTTCAGATTTACTTTTCTAAAAGTGCTGATCTTGTCTTTAATGGCCTAATTATCTATTTGCATTGGATATTAACATTTTCAAATACCAGCAGTAGAATTAATATTTATCTAGTTCCTGAATTTGGTATCATTCCATTTATTCCTGAAGTCAGTCTTTGTAAGAAATTAGTGAAGGCTTATTTTGGACCCTGTATAACTTTAGTAAATGATTCAGTTTTGTTTCAAACTTCTTAAATTCTGTCCCAAGCATTCAAAGCAGTTGTGAGTGTGATCATCATATGAAGATTGCCTTTGACCATTAGCATAATCTCCCTTTCCAAGAAGCTGATATTGAGAGATATTCATACATATAACTCTACTTTGTTGTTCAATTGTCTTAGCCTCATCTTTCCACCAGGTCCTCCATTGTAATTGAGGATCAGCCTCCAAGACTGCTATAACCAAATCTCTACTTGAGGGATAATTTTATTATAAGTTGATCACAAGTTTAATATCTGCTTCACAAAAAGTGAATGCTTGCCATAGGAGACTATCTCTTCCTGAGTCTCCTTAAATCTAACATTTCCACAGGATTCCATTCAACTCTTACACAACCTTGGAGCTATCTGTCATTTGGCAGCTTCTGTAAGGTTATTGGAGAAATTATAGTTGTTTGTTGGAAACCTCAGACTGTTCCTTTCTAAACTTACAGTGCAATGCTGAAATTGGTTCTCCTTTAAATTCCTCTGTCTGTGACTGAATATCTCTATGATCTGTTTCTAAAACTTGGTACTCATATTAACCAACATTTTTAGTGATAAAACAAAAATGATAAAGCTGTTAATATTTATAGCTGACATTACATAAATTCTATCTAAATTAATTATCCTCTCATTTAATTATTCCATTTTTAAACCATCTACTGTGTTATCATACAGAGACCTAACACCTTCCATAGTATTAGTATTACCCATTTTTTTAATGTGGGAAAAACCTGTTTTTTTTTTTGTTTTTTTTTTTTAAATCTAATTCCTATTTTTAAGAATTCCTAATTGTCTCACCAAATCAGACAATAATGATTCAGGTGATGGTGAAGTGTGATGCTGACTGTTCTGCATAAAACAGTAGAAGCCTGAACATGTGTCAAGGTAAATACATAGGGTGGCAGTAGCCCAAGGATGGGATCCAGGGAAAGCCCACAATGCACTGAGATACAATAAACCTATGAGCCAGACATCTGCTTGAGAATGTGTAAAAGTAGCTAACTCCTAAGGCATTTGGAGGAGCCCAAAGAGGTTGCAGAGAAGGTTCAACAGAGAAATTCCAAACTTACTCAGAGACTTAGAAAAAAAAGAGAAAACCTAGCTGGCAGGGAAGTGACTCTGGCCTAGTGCAGCTCTAACCTGTACAGATAGCTGCAAAAACACAGACAAGCAGCTTTTTCATAAATTCATGCTCCAAAGTAGATGCCAGATGTAGCACAAATCTAACTGGTCTTAATAATAAAAACCCGAAATCAGACCCTGGGATAAATGCTGAAAGAGCAGAGAAGTTAAAAAGCTGACCCAGCTATCTTTTACCTCTAGGATTCCTCAGCAGAAAAGGGCAAAGCTCCTGTCTTTGCCACCTTAATATTTCTCTCTCCTCCCAGCCGTATAACTTCCTATTTCCTCCTCCCAAGTGCTGGGGTTCAAAGTGTGTGCCACTGCTGCCTAGTCTTTATGGTTTACTAGTGGCTAGTTCTGCTCTCTGGACACCAGGCAAGCTTTATTTGTTAGAGAACAAACAAAATATTACCACGGGTTTTGGCATTCATTTGATTTATAAATTCTATTCCACACCTTGGGCCCTCAGCCCCCTGGGGTATCTTTATCAATGAAGTATATTTCCTGAAGACAACAGGTAGAAGTTCAGGCAGCCAGTTTGGATTTTTTAAAAAACATAATTCTTTATTGAGTCTTTGGGAATTTCACATCATGCATCTTGATCCTGCTCGCCTCCTAGTTCATATCTCCCTTCACTTATGTACCATGCCCTCCCAAATTAATTAAAAAAACAAAAACCAAAAGAAACAAACTACTTCAGTCCTTTGTTTTTTTTAACACCTCTTTATTCAATCTAGTGGTATCAGGAGCTGTGGTATGTCCCACAGTACACCCCTTTGTCCAGTCAGCCCCACTTGCAAATGTTGATTACAAGAGTCATTGGTCTGGCTTTAAGACCTCTGGCATAGCATTATCACTGGACTCTCACCAAAACTCTTTTTAGATATCCTACTGTTGCACCATGTCATGGGTATCCTATGATTATCATTACTCAGGACCAGTCCCTTATAAACTGCAGGAGGTCATAGATGGGGTAGATGTTAGGGTGAGCCAATACAAGGTTCAGGATGTAGGTCTAGATGGTAGCTGATGTAACTGAGATTAGAGCCAGATCTCCCATGGGGGTGGGGAGGCAGGTCTCCTTCTGGAGAGCCCATTAGGGGTATCACTAGCTATCCCAGGGCCAGTGAGAGGTAGGGCCGGCTCAGCTAGGCCTTTGAGTTTCAACACACGTGGTTTCTATTATCCCCTGTGGTAACATGAGCCATGGACATCATCACAGACCCCAGCTGCAGCAGGAACACAAACCCAGACATGCCCTTGGCAGCAAATAGGGCCTGAGTATCACCAAAGCCCTAGTGGCAGTACAGGTTACCCAGATCAGTATGGCTCTGGTGGCAGCAAGATCCTCAGACACCACATGGTCTCAGGTGGCTGTTCAGACCCTGGGCATCTGCTCAGCCCCTGGTGGCAACAGGAGCCCAGGGCATCATCCCACATTCTAGCTGCTACTGGGCCATGAACCCAAATGTGGCTCATAGCAGTAGTCCTGGCCCAGATGACACCATAGTCCCTGGTGGCAGGGCAGGCCACTTATAATAGCATGCCCCCTTATAATAGCAGCAGAATGGTCCTCAGCCACTAACATAGCCACAAGTTGCAGCCTAGATCCAGACATCTGTGTGGCCTTTGG
This sequence comes from Sigmodon hispidus, assembly GCA_004025045.1. NCBI lineage: Eukaryota > Metazoa > Chordata > Mammalia > Rodentia > Cricetidae > Sigmodon > Sigmodon hispidus. The sequence continues at coordinate 28,615 of PVIH01012443.1, forward strand.
TGGCACCATGGGCCACAGGCTTCACAGACCCTGACTATGGTAGAAACATGGACCTAAACATGATCCTCATCTGTAGTTCATGCTGGAATGTCATCTTGGCTCAGGTGGCAGCCTAGCTCACTCAAGCTGGCATGGCTCTAATAGTCCTCAGACACCAACATGGCCCCAATTGGTGATCTAGACCCCTGGCATTGGCCTGGCCTTCAATGATAATCAGAAACCACAGATATCAACAGAGACCCTTTCTGCTGTAGGATCAAGGTTCCAGACATGGCTCTCAGCTGTAGTTTAAGCCCCAGATGTCACCATGGTACCTTGTCGCAGTGCAGGCCACTCAGATTTGTATGGCCCTGGCTGCAGCATGACCCTCAAGTCCCTACTGGCCTCAGGTGATAGCCTAGACCCAATCATTTGGATGGACTTTGGTATATCAACCCAGACCCAGGCTGCAGTAGGGTCACAGACCCAGACAAGTGCACATGCCACAGCCTATGCTCAGATATCATCGATGTCTGCTGGTGGCAACACAGGACATCCAGATTAGCATGGCCTGGTGGCAGTATGACACCAACAGGGACTCAGATGTCTGACAAGACCCTGGTCATTTGCACAGCTTTCAGTGGTTACTGAAATCGTGGAGATCAACACAGACTCTGGCTGCTGCAAGGCAATGGACTCAAACATGCTCCTGACCTCCAGCAGCCTGTCCCGGTTGTCATGCCCCCTGATGGCAGCACAGGTCACTCAGATTAACATGGCTCGAGCAATGGCAAGGCCCTCTACCACCAGAATGGCCACAGGTAGTGTCTTAGACTCTGGCCATTCCCATGGTCTTGGTGGCAAGATGGGTGATGGACATCAACACAGACCCAGAAGATCCCAGCTGTAGTAGGGTCATGGACCCAGACATGGCCCTGGGCAGCAGCCAGTGCCCAGATTCAACTCTGGTCCTGGTTGGCAAGCAGGCCACTGACATCAGCTCATTCCTCACCACTCTTGCTTATTCAGAATTGCCTCCTACCAAAGCACATGAACCGTTCTGTCTCTCCTTCCTATTTCTCCACCATATTATTTGCTCATCATAATGGGACCTACCCATCTGGCACCACAAAGCACCTAGTAAGCCTGTGGATGCTTTAGGCAGGCTGGACCATGAGGACCCAGGCTGCCCTTTGTGTATCTTTTCTGCATTACAATTATAAAGTAGGCAACTGACCACAACATGAGAAACTGCATTAAAGGACCAGCATTAGGAAGGTTAAGAACCACTGCCCTAAGGTAATGTCAGTTCTTAATGGGGTGATGAATTTCTTGGAAGCAACAGAAATATGGAATCCCTTTTCTTATCTTTTAACCTTTTTGGATTTTCAAGACTTGGTTTCTCTGTGTAACAGCGTAGATTGTCCTGGAACTCACTTGGTAAATCAGATTGGCCCCAAACTCACAGAGATCTGCCTGCATCTGCCTACAAAGTTTTGGGATCAAAGGTGTGCCACACTACCCTGCTCTATGGAATTGGTTTTCTTTTTCTTTTTTTAAATCTTTTTTTTTTTTTGTAGCATAATGTCTCATTTTTTATCCATGTATCCCCTTGTTCAAACTCCTTTCACCCTCTCGACCCCTCCCAATCACTCTCTCTTCTCCTCATCCCCCCATACCCTCCCCAGAAAGGGCAAGAGGTCTCTAGGTAGATTAGTTCAGCATCCACTCCAGGCAAGTCCGATTTCCTCATCCTAATATCAAGACTGGGTAAGGTGTTCCTTTGGAGGGAATGGGCTCCAAGGTGCATGTCCAAGGTGCTTCAGATCCCAGACTGTTCAGTGGTTGTGTTTTGAAGCTTGAATGTGATTTGCTTTTTGTTGAATGTTCACTAATAAGTGAGTATATCATCTGCTTATCTTTCTGGGTTTGTGAGACCTTGCTCAGGAGGACATTCTCCAATTCCATCCATTTGCCTGCAAATTTTAGGATATCAACTTTTCTTACTGCTGAGTAGTACTGCATTGTGTAGATGTACCACAGTTTGTTAATCTGTTCTTCAGTTGAGGGGCATCTAGGTTGTTTCCAGGTTCTTGCTATTACAAATAGTGCTGCTATGAACATACTTGAGCTAATGCTTTTTGGGTGTGAATATGCATCCTTAGGGTATACACGCAGAAGTGGTATTGCTGGATCCTTGGGGAGAGTGATTCCCAGTTTTCTAAGAAACTGCTATACTGCATTCCAGAGTGTCTGAAAAAGTTTACTTTCCCACCAACAATGAAGGAGTGTTCCCCTTGCTCCCCAACCTCTCCAGTATAGGCTGTTATCTGTGTTTTTTATCTTAGCCATTCTGACAGGTGTAAGGTGGTATCTCAGAGTTGTTTTGATTTGCATTTCTCTGATGGCTAAAGATGTTGAGGACATTTTCAAGTGCCTTTCAGGCATTTGTAATTCTGCTGAGAATTCCCTTTTTAGTTCTGAACCACATTTTTTGATTGGGTTATTCAGGGTTTTGGGCTCTAGTTTCTTGAGTTCTCTATATATTTTAGAGATCAGTCCTTTGTCACTTGTAGGGTTGAGAAGATCATTTCTCATTCCGTAGGCTGTCGTTTTGTCTTACTTACTGTGTTCTTGGCTTTACAGAAGCTTCTTAGTTTTAGGAAGTCCCACTTATTGATTGTTGTTCTTAGTGTCTGTGCCACTGGTGTTATATTTAGAGAGTGGTCACCTGTGCCAATTCGTTGGAGGGTATTTCCCACTTTCCTTTCTATCAGGTACACTGTGGCTGGGTTTATGTTAAAGTCTTTGAACCACTTGGATTTGAGTTTTGTGCAGGGTGATAGGCTTTGATCTATTTGCATTTTTCTACACACTACAATCTGGTTATGCCAACACCATTTATTGAAGATGCTATGTTGTGATAGGTTCTGGCCTGGACTTTCCAGGCCTGGAACAAAGGTTTGGACCCACTCTCAGCCGCACTTAGCCTCAAATAATCACACACAGGCTTATATTATTTTTATGCTAATTGACCTACGGTCCAGGAATATAATTTGTTAACTCCTTCATCTGAACTCCACCTATCTTGTTCAGCCTTGCAGCTTGGTACCTTTTCTCAGAGCAGCATCTCAGCTTCTTTCCTCTGTGTCTGCTGTGTCTGTTTCCTTGTTGTGTTTGTGGAAGCTCTCTCTGGCATCTGTGTATGTTCTTCCTTTACTCAGAGTTTTCTTAACCTGGTAGCCCAGCCCACACTTCCTGTCTGCCTTTTGGCCAATCAGCTTTTATTAAGCTCATAGGCAGGGTAAATATTTACATTACCATCATAATACCCCTACATTTCCACTTTTTTACTTTTTAAAACAAGAACCCCAAATCTAATACCCTGTTTTTTCCCCCTTATCTATAATAAATTATACTCAACACTATAAACAAACAGAAACATATATAATCCATTTTTGAGGAATGTGGGTGTAGTCCTCTGGGTTACTTCCTACTGAAAGGGGGCATTGGCAATCCCATGGGAATCCAAAGAAAAATTTTAAGATTTTGGATAAGTCTTTAGTGGAGTAGTCCATGAAACTGGGTCATCTCAGCCAGTCTTCTTGAAGTTGTTTTGGATACAGAATTGAGAGGAAATTGCAACAGAGGTGCTCTGAAATTCTGAATCATTTGGACCATCCATTTCCATTGGAGATTTTTCAGGGAGTCTTTCTCGATCAAACTTTATTTTCTTTAACTGGGAATAAATCCACAGCTTCTTAGCTTCTGTAAAATAAAAAGAAAGCCTCTTCTCCAAGGTAGTGTAGCTTTTGATCTTAGTTTTAAATTTAACTTATTTGTAAAATATATACATTGGATTAATCCATCAGCATTTGTAATGAAATGTATTTTAGCAACTTTAACTACTTCATATATAGTTAAAAAAACCTTAAAGACAAGACAATAACATACAGTATCCAGACTTTCTTTATATTTTTCATTTTTATGTCACTTATTACTATTTCTTTTAACTCTATTTCCTTTTTTTAAAAGGACTTTCTTTATCCTTTTTCATTTTTTATTTTCTCTCTCTAGCGTACATATATTTTAACCATACCATAAACAATTTACAGATTTTTTTAAAAAAAATCTGTCTTTAATGTATTCTCTTATATCATTATATTTTCTGTTTCTGACCACTCCTTTTCTTGCTAGGGTAGGTGACCCACCCAGCTCTATTTCTTTCTGTTTCTACACACCTTTAATCTGCTAAAGATTGGCTTGAGGATTAAAGGCTTCACTAGGGTGGCTGACTTCACCCAGCTCCCTTTATTACTTTCTGTTTCTGTTCATATCTTAAATCTTTCATCCAGTTTCCTTTATTTCTTTGTTTCTGTCCATACCTTTAATCGGCCAAGGTGTGCTTATGATTAAAGGCATCACTAGGGTGGCTGCCTGGCTCTACCCACCTTCTAGTCTAACAGATGTTTTGTTTTTTTAACTAATTATCCGACACAATTACTACTCTGAGGAATTTTAGAGTTTGTATAATCATCAAGTAAAGCACTGCTGTCTTCTGCTCATTAACTCCATTTAAGTATTTGGCAGCAAATCCTCTAAACGACTCATAAATGTTTTGCCTCTAAGGCTGAATCAGGAAACTTCAGTTTAAAAAAACTGCACTTCTGCTTGCCTCCAGCAAACAGAGCTGATCCAAGAAAACGCTGCTGCTACTAAGAATCAATCGTTGATTCTGTTCCCTTTTGCTTGTGAGAACAGAAACCTTAAATCCACCATAAGCAGCTTGTTTCTTACATGGAGGCTCAGGAACCAGCCTTGTTGCAGCTTTTTAGCTGCACTCTAAAAGGCCGCCATTTTTAATACAAATGTAAGCCCACATGCCTCACCAGGACATCTCTGTATCACGGCTCATGTGAGACACACAACTCAGAAGTTGCTTTTGGCTCTGATTCTGTGCCTTAGTACCCTTTTTTAAGTTTTCTCAAGCTTTATGTGCATGTACGTTGCCCACACTGGGCAGCCATTTGTTGTAATACGTTCTGGCCTGGACTTTCCAGGCCTGGACCAAAGTTTTGGACCCACTCTCAGCCCTGCTTCTTTGTTGTATCTTTGAGTGGCTTGGGT
>PVIH01012443.1:33820-63644 GCA_004025045.1 Sigmodon hispidus
TTTTTTTTTTTTTTTTTTTTTTTTTTTTTTTTTTTTTTTTTTTTTTTTTTTTTTTTTTTTAACCTGGGAGGCTTTTAGTGTCAACTTCAATTTCCTTTGTGTTATAGGACTGTTTAGGTCTTTAATGTGATCTTGATTTAATTGTGGTAAGTGGTGCTTGTTGAGAGAGCTGATCATTTTTTCTAGGTTTTCCATTTCTGTGGAGTATAGATTTTCAAAGTATGACCTGATAATTCTCTGGATATCCTGGGGGTCTGTTGTTATGTTCCCCTTTTCATTTCTGGTTTTGTTGATTTGGATACTCTTTCTGCTTTTTGGTTAGTTTGGATAAGGGTTTATCTATCATGTTGACTTTCTCAAAGAACCAACTCTTTAATTCATTGATTCTTTGTATTGTTCTTTTTGTTTCAATTGTATTTATTTCAGCTCTAAGTTTGATTATTTCCTGCCATCTACTCCTTCCAGGCGAGTTTGCTTCTAATTGTTCTAAGGCTTTCAGCTGCGCTGTTAGGTCTCTAGTGTGGGATTTCTCTAGGTTTTTTATATAGGCATCTAGTGCTATGGATTTTCCTCCTAAGACTGCCTTCATTGTGTCCCGCAAGTTTAGGTACATTGTAGATTCATTTTTGTTAAATTCTAGGAAGTCTTTGATTTCTTTCTTAATTTCTTCCTTGACCAGAGGTGGTTCAGTTGAGTGATGTGTAGTTTCCATGAGATGGTAGGCTTTCTGTGATTTTTGATGTTGTTGAACTCTTAACTTTAGGCCTTTGTTGTCTGATATGATACAAGGGATTATTTCCACTTTTTTATATCTATTGATATCTGCTTTATGACCAATTATGTGGTCAAATTTAGAGAAAGTTCCTTGTGGTGCTGAGAAATACATGTATTTCTTTGTGTTTGGGTGGAATCTTCTGTAAATATCTATTATGTCCATTTGCATCATAACCTCTGTTAGACCTCTTATTTGTCTGTTGAGTCTCTGTCTGGTTGACCTATCCAGGGTCAAAATGGGGTATTGAAGTCTCCTACTATTAGAGTGTGACATTTGATGTGGGGTTTAAGCTTTAGTAGTATTTCTTTTGCATATGTACTTACCCTTATATTAGGGGCATAAATATTCAAGATTGAGATCATCTTGATCAATTTTTTTTCTGAGATGAATAAGTAATGTCCATCCTGGTCTCTTTTCATTGATTTAGTTTTTAGCATACTTTAGGATTTAGTTTATATATTAAGGATGGCAACACTAGCTTGTTTCTTGGAGCCATTTCATTGTAAAATCTTTTCCCAACCCTTTACTCTGAGCCTGTGTCTGTCTTTGACGTTGAGGTGAATTCTTGTAAGCAGCAGAAGGATGACTTCTGTTTTTGTGTCCATCATGTTAGGGTGTGTCCTTTCATAGGTGAATTGACTCCATTGATATTAAGGGATATTAAGGACCACTGATTGTTATTGCCTGTTATTTTTGGTGGTAGTGGCTGCTTGTGTGTATTTTCCTTCTTTTGGCTTTTCTTCTTGGGATTTTCAATTGTTTGTGGTTTCATGGGTGTATCTGTTTTTTTTTTTTTTTTTTTTTTGGTTAGAGTTTTCCCTCTAGTGCTTTCTGTAGGCTGGATTTGTGGATAGGTATTGTTTGAATCTGATTTTGTTGTGAAATATCTTGCTTCCTCCACCTGTAGTGATTGATAGTTTTGCTGGGTATAGTAGTCTGGGTTGGCAGCCATGTTTTTTTAGTGTCTATATAACTTCTCAAAGATTTACTTTTTTTTTTTTTTTCTGGAGCTGAGGCCCGAACCCAGGGCCTTGCACTTGCTAGGCAAATGCTCTTCCACTGAGCTAAACCCCCAACTCCTATAACTTCTGATGAGGACATTCTTGCTTTCATTGTTTCTATTGAATAGTCTGGTGTTATTCTGATGGGTCTGCCTTTAACAGTAAGTTGGCCCTTTCCTTTTGCAGCTTTTAAAAATTTTTCTTTGTTCTGTATGTTTTATGGCTTGATTATTATGGGGTGAGCAGACTTTTTTGGGCGGTCAAATCTATTTGGTGTTTTGTAAGCTTCTTGTATCTTTATAGGCATTTCCTTCTTTTGGTTTTGACAGTTTTTTTCTATGATTTTATTGAATGCATTACCTGTGCTTTTGAGCTGGTATTCTTGTCCTTCTTCTCTTCCTATTATTCTCAGGTTTGGTCTTTTCCTGCTGACTCAAACTTCTTGAACATTTTTTGTTATGGCTTTTTTGGTTTTAGTGTTTTCTTTGACTGTTGTGTCTGTTTCCGCTATTGAGTCTTCCACTCCAGAGATTCTCTCTTCCATTTCTGGGATTCTGTTTGATATGCTTGTATCTGTAGTTACAGTTCTTTTTTTCAGATTTTTCATTTCTACCTTTGCCTCATTTTGTGTCTTCTTTATTGTTTCTTTTTCAATTTTTAGTTCCTGGAATGTTTCTTGCATTTGTTGGTTTACCTTTTCTTGGTTTCCTTTCAAGAATTTGTTCATTCCTTTCAATTTTTTGTTTGTATTTTCTTCCATTTCTTTTAAGGAATTTTTCATCCCCTCTTTTAAGGCTTCTATAATCTTCATAAAGATGTTTTTGCCTTTGTTTCCTTCTGTTTCCTTTTCATTGCTTTGTTCAAGTTTTGGTGTTGTAGAACTACCAGTTTCTTCTGGTGTTGCCTTGGTGTTCTTCGTATTGTTATATGTATTCTTGCACTGGCGTTTGCCCATTGCTTCCTTGGTTCACTCTCATTCAGCTCCCAGTCAGTTGAGGCTAGAGGGGTCGTGTATCTTTTGTCTGCTCTGGACATGGGATTTGCATGATTTGTGACTCAGCTCTAGACTTGGGTCCTAGGTTTGAAGGTCTTCATCTATGATGATGCATCTCTCTCTGGAGGTGGGACCTGGCCATGGGAGGTCCCTCCTGCTTTGTGTTACTAGGGAATCACTGGGGAAGGTCACTCCTAGCTTTAGTTTTGGGCTTGACTGGTATGTGTGAGGTTAGAACCATGAGTGTGTCTCTGGCTGTGAAGAGGAATTCTCTGGGTGGCCCAGGAGCTAGAATCCTCTCACCTCTGAGTTCTCTCTAGACACCGGTTTGTAGTTTGAAGTTGCCCGGAATTGGTTTTCTACAGAATCAGTTAGTCCTTGTCTTTTTATTGGGGAATGATGCTGTTAATACTGCAAATTTTTAATGAGCAGTTGTGAGTCCTATGTTGTTGTTGCTATTGTGGTCATGTGGGTATTCTCTTACCTTTTAATTTACCATTCTTGGATTATTTATACTTGAGTTCTGTTGAGTGTAGTTACCCTGTTTTGTTTGTGGTTAGTATCTTTTGTAAAAATTGAATAGAAAACAAAAATTGTTCAAATTTGATTTCATTGTTTAATGTTTTACTTTCTCTATGGATTGTGATTGATAGTTTATTTGGTATAACATTCTGTGCTTACATCTATGTTTTCTCAGAGCTTGTCCAGAGGCTTTCAAAGGCTCCAGTAATTAAAAAGTCAAGGGTTAAACTAAATAAAAAAGCAGTAAAAAGAAAAAGATGTGAAAAGAGGACTATCATTCAGCAGGTGGTGGTAGCACATGCCTTTAATTCCAGCACGCAGGAGGCAGAGACAGCAGATCTCTGTGACTTCCAGGCCAACCTGGTCTATAAAACCAAGTTCCAGGACAGCTAGGATTGTTACATAGAGAACCCTGTTTTGAACCCCCACCCTGTCAAAAATTAGAATAACACTGAGAGAAAACAGAAGAAGAAAATAAAAAAAGAAATTCTAATAATGAGAAAGCTTAAAAATAAAGCGAGACAATTGTAAGAATAGAAATTAAATATGAAAACTGTCCCAGTGAAAAGGGGTCGGTGGGTAAAGACTCTTACCATCAAGCCTGATGATCTGAATTTAATACCTGAAGCTTGTCTGGTGTAGGAGAGTACTGACTCGTGTACATTTTATCATCTAACAACCACATGTTTCCTGAGGCACAAGAACATCCATGCAAATGCACACATATATACATTCATATAATCTTGAACATACTTAAATAAGTGCAATTAAAAATTATCTAAATTTTAAATTGCTAATTTGACATTAAAAATTTACAATTAAATTAAGAAATATTTAAAAACATAAAACCTTTCTTGTAATGCTTTAGAAGTAAGGAGAGGGGTTTGATCTATAGATGCATAGATCATGTCCCATCAGTTCCAGTTAGGGCTATAGACCCAGAGGGTAGACCAAGGCTGAGCTAGGGTGAGACCTGTTCATGTAGGAAAAGTTCCACATCTGTTAGTGGCTTTAGAGAAAGCTGCAGACCCAGAGTGGGGACTGACGTGACTCCAGGTTAGGTACACAGGCATGTGCAGATGTAGAGCCAGGGCAGAGGCCCCAACTAGCACATTGAATGCCTAAACCCTCGGATGAAGGCTTAATATAGAACCTCTGGCCCTAATCAGTTCTTTAGAAGAAAGGAATCCATCAGCCTTACTGGGACTTAGGTCACCACTGAAAGAAAAAAGATGACTAGATTTTTAAAACTTAAAAATACAATGTAAAGAAAGAAATCAACTCAACTAACCAGTCTTTACCCAAATAAAAAAGGCCTGAATTAATAAAATTAGAGATAAAAGTGGAGATATTTTGACAGTCACTGAGAAAATTCAGAGAATTTATAAGGATTTACTTTAAGAATTTATGTTCTACTAAAGAGAAATGGATAAATTTCTAGAAGTATATGACTGAACAATGTTAAATCAAGCTGGAGTAGAGAATTTAAAGAGAGTAATAATAAATGGGAAAGAAGCAGTGTCTTCTAACTGAAAAAAGTTCAGGAACAAATGAATTCAGTATAGAATTCTACTTGATCTCCAAAGGAGACATAACATCAATACTTATCAATCTATACAGTAAAACAGAAAAGAAAAGGATATTCTTTAAATCCTTTTTGTGAAGTTGGTATTACCCTGATACCTAAAATCAGATGAAGATCCAACAAAAAGAAAGAATTATGGGCTAATTCCTTCAGTGAAGAAAGACTTTTAAACAAAAATTCTCAATATAATAATTGCTAATATACTTAAACATTACATGAAAAAGATCATTCACCATGATAAAGTTGGCTTCATCACAGAGATGCAGAGATGGTTAACAAATGGTAATTAATAAATTTAACCGCCACATAAACAGATTTAAGGTCAGAAACTACATTATCATCTTTTAGATGCAGAGAAGGCCTTCGATGATAAAATCAAACATCCTTTCAGGATAAAAGCTCTGGAGTATCTAGGGATGCAGATGTTATATCACAACATAATGAAGATATCACACAAAAAGCCATGCCAACATAATGCTGAATGGAGAAAAATGTGAAACATTTTCACTTATATCAGTGACAGGACAAGGGTTTCTATTTTCTTCACCCCCATTCAGTGCAGTGCTTACAGTCATAGCTGAAGCAATAAGAGAAGAAAATAAAATGAAAAAAAAAAGAGAGTAAGTAGTCAAGTATTTTTATTTGTACTTGACATGCAGTATTTTCTTCAACATAAAACCATCTTGAAAGAAAAACGCACAATCATCTACAAAAAGGCAAAGTATTCTATTTTCTGTAAGGAAGCACATTAAAACAAAGGATATTATTTAAATTTTTTCATTCATGTATATTATATTTACATAGTTTCCCATACTTGGTCTCCCCTCATGCTCCCTCTCACCCAGCTCACTTGTAAATTTATGTTCTCTTTTTCTTTATTGTTGTTACATATACATATGTAAATGCAACCTGGTCAGCCCATTTGGTGTTGCTCAAACGTGTATGTTTGCAGGTCTGACTACTTAGTATTGGTTAGTCAGTAAAGAAGCTCATCCTTTGGGTAGGATGATTCTCTCCCTTAGCAGTCATTAATTGTCTGTGCCTTTTTATCTAGGTGTGGGGTCTTGTGAGAATCTGCCATCCACATTGGCAAGTCAACTGGCATTGTCATTGTTCAGGTCTGGTTTTGGCAATCATGTTGTTGAGGTTTCATGGGTGTAACTTCTAGACAGTGCTGGAGCTGACATCCTGATCCTCCAACTCTCCTGGTCTTTCTGCACTCTTTTATAGTGTTTTCTGAGCCTTAGTGGAAATTATAGATTATAATTTATATAATCTATATACTTAGAAATTATAGTTAGGTGGATCTATTGATCGCTTTTCTTCCTTGACAACTTGCTTCCAATACTATGAGATCTAGTCCTCAAGAAGTAGGTTTTTGGGTCAGATCTAGCTTGATGTGCAATTTTCATCTAAAAATTTCTAAGGGAATTCTTTGCAGATGCTGGATAAAAAAGAAACCTTAGAATTTATAAGATTTCAATCACAAATAATAAAAATATTTGCAAAGATATTACTATACCTGATTTCATATTATATTACAGAACCATAGTACTAAAAACAGCATGATATTGGTGCAAAAACACTTACTAATAAAATAGAACCAACATAAGTTCACACAACTACAATCATGTTAGCAAACAAGCAAGCAAAAACAAAACAAATCCCCCAACATCTTTAATGAATTATGTGGAAAAATGGAGTAATATGTGGAATAAAACTTGATCCTTCTATCTCATTCTGTACAGGAATAAATTCCAAATGGATGAGAGATCTTCATGTTGGATTTTAGACTTTTAAATGTCTAGAAGAAAAAATAAGGAGCAGACCTCATGATATACAGGAGGCCAATCTGAATAGGATTCTGGTCACCTACAAAATAAGCCTTCTCATTAACAAGTGGAATCTCATGACATTAAAATGTTTCTGTACTGCAAATGCAACTGTTAACTGAAAAAGAAGCCTATTCATCTGGTAATGGATTAATGTGTACAATACACAAGGACCTAAAAAAATGGAACACCAAGAAAATATAAACCCAATTAAACAACAGGCTATGAAACTAAACTGAGAGGTCTCAGAAGAAATTAAAATGCCTAAGGAATATTTTTCTAAATCTTCATCCTTGGCTATCAGAGAAATAAAAATTAAAACTACTTTGAGATTTTCATTTGATACCTGTTGGAATAGTTAAGATTATGAAAACAAAAGATACTATCTGCTGGTGAGAATGTGGTGAATGGGAAACCCTCATATACTTTTGTTAGGAGGGCAAATTGGTGCAGTTACCATGGAAATCAGTGGGGCAGTAATAATTGAGACATCTATATCACAACCGCTCCTCAGGGCTCTAAGTTCACCATGAAGAGTGAGCAGAAGAACTGTAAGAGTCAGAGGCTGAAGGGCAGAACAGTGTTTTCTGGACCTGGCAGGTGCTCTGTATGCTCGAACTCACAACAGCTATGTTTGCCTGCTGAAGACCTGAATGAAAATCAAGCCATCCACAGCAGGGCATGGGAAGACATTCAAGAGCTACAATTCTTAACTAGTAAGCTATGGACAATGATGCCTTCTAGGGGAGGGAGAGTTAGTCTTCTTTAAAGGCAGCCTCTGGTAGGTTGATCACACATCAGTAGATGGCCTTACACACAAAAGTATGTGGACAGCACAAATTTGATTTAATTGGTTTTAAATTAAAATATAAGTAGGGCACAGTGTTGGGAGGTTAGGTAGGTGGGGTGGCTCAGTAAGGAGTTAAAGGGAGAAGTTGGGGGTGAACATGATCAAAAAGCAATGTATGAAATTCTAAAAGCAGTAAAAATATGTTTTAGGTAAATGAAGTGAGAGTAATACAATATGGTAGAAAAATAAAGGGGGGGCACAGAAAAATGGCAAAAAACCCCCCAGAGAAATGGGAAAAAAGGCTGTTTAACAGCAAGCAAACAAATTTTAATGAGTGTATTTATAAAAATGAAAACAAGGCCTGGAGAGATGGCTCAACTGTGTAAAGCAGTTGTGCTCTTGCAAAGAATGAGAATTCAGTTTCTAGTACCCACTTGGTGTCTCACAACCACCTGTTAATTTCTGCTCCAGAGGATCCAGCACCCTCTTCTGGACTCCGTAGGTTGTGTACACACAGGCATTCATGCACACACATAAGATAAAAATAAACATATCTTTAAAAAATAAAAACACAGGGCTGGAGAGATGGCTCAGCTGTTGGGAGTACTGACTGTTCTTCCAGAGGACCTGGGTTCAATTCCCAGCATCCACATGGCAGCTTATAACTGTTTATGGTTCCAGGATCTGACACCCTTACACAGTTGTGCATATGGGCAAAACATCAATTCACATAAAATAGAAATAAATATTAAAAAAAAACCCAACCATTAGGCTAAAGAGATGTGGTTTAGTAGATAAAAGTACTTACTGTTCTTCATTGTTGTATTCTCAGTGTCCTTTGAAATATTGCTCCCTGGGGAAGGGTGACACAGAGTCTCATCCTATAGCACAGATTGGCATAGAGCTCATTGTATAGCCCAGACTGGCTTTGGACATGTGCCATTTCTGCCTGAGCCTCCCAAGCATTAGAAATGCAGATGTGATTCAACATGACTTTATTGAAAGTCATCTGGCTTTGGAAGTTATTTTTAATTATGTAATCACTTACTGATATTGTACAAGTATATATACTTGTGTATATGTATATACACCACAAGCAGGTAGGCACTGACAAGACGGGGAGAGGATGCTGGTTCCCCAGGAGCTGAAACTATAAGCCATCGTTAGCACCTGATGTGGGTGCTGGGAACAGCACTCTGCAAGTGCTCTCAACCACATAGACACTGCTCCAGCTCTGGAATAATCCATTTTGTTTTCAGTTAAAAAAAAAAAAAGAGTAGACAGGTAGTGATAGCTTTAAGTGGCTTACTATGTCTCATAAGAACACCCTTTTGATTTTATGCTACAGTATAATTTTATAATGGTGCTCTTTCTGGAAACAATTTGCATGTTTTCTGAATTTGATTTTTTTTTTTTGTCTGAAGGACTTTAATTTTCAACCGCTAAACATTTCTTATTTCCCATTACCACTGAGACTATAAAATACAACTATTGCTTTCAGGAAAGCGGTGCCATTTACCCCCAAAGTGGTACCTTGTTGAACTCCCAGCCTCTGATTGCGGTTCCTCCCTTCCTTTTCACTGTTTCCATGTCTAGCCAGGTCTCGTCTCAGACCTATTTTGTATTTCTCTATTTAGAGCTGGACTTATTCTGAGAGAAGCATTTTCAATTTAATCCTTACACATTACGTGAATTAACTTCTGAGAGAAGGTTTTTTATTATTTAATCTTTACTCATTGAGTGAAGTGACAGAATCTACATGTATTTGTTTATTTAACCCACTGGTGTTGCCTGTGTTGGTTTTGAAGTGTTTGTTTTTGTACTCATGGGTTTTAGGCTTGTTGCTATGACATGCACAGCTCCTGGGAAGACCTGACTGGAGCAAGAAGAGAGGATTGAAGAAACTGCAGACAGACCTACAGAAAAATTGAGATGGGGGCTGGAGAGATGGCTCAGAGGTTAAGAGCACTGACTGTACTCCCAGAGGCCCTGAATTCAATTCCCAGCAACCACATGGTGGCTCACAACCATCTATAAAGACAGCTGGTACCCTCTTTTGTATACTGTATATGTAATAAATAAATCTTTAGGAAAAAAAGAGCTGAGATGAAGTGGGGCTTGCTCTTTGATGGACAGGCACCAGTAGCCTGGGAACTCAGTTTCTTTTATAAGAATTGAAAAGGCAGGTTATTGTATACAGCTGAATGAGCAGGCAGGTTTAGCTAAACTCAGTAGGCTGTCTCTACAGGGGAGCAGTACCTGGCTGTAAACATTCAGAAGCAGAGGCTGCAGTCTGTACTCTTTGCACTCACTGTTGTATTAGTGGAAGGCTTTGCTGCCATTTCTTTGATCTTGACCTGGGAGTCTTTGACATTGAGGTCCTGGATGTAGTACATTCACTCAGGACTTCATCTGCTCCCCAAAGTTTATTTCCCTATGTGTGATACAGGCCTAGTTAGTAGTGGTTTAATTTCTCTCTTCATTATTCTGTGGAATTTTATTAGTTTCAGATTTAGGTGGCTGATAATATCCCATTAACATGCTGAAGATTATTCTCATTGGCTTCTTCAGGTATATTTTTTCTATTGGATTTAGATCTTACTGTTTCTCCTTGTTTAGAAGGTAGATATCAAAGCATCACTCTATTGATCATAAGTACTTCTGTTTCCCTGACAACTTCTTTGGTTTTCTGTTTTACTGTGAGGTCTTTCAATTCTATCGTAGTTATGGGTCATCTTATGATTTTTTAACTTGATATTTTTAACCTGTTCACAGCTACTAAAAATTTAAATAATAATAATGAGCCACCCTTGTATGAGTTTCTGGGCCAGCTTAGTCCCACAGTCTAGATCTGCCCACCACTGCTTAGCCCCCCAAAATGACTCAGATGCTTATTTTAATTACATGTTGTTTGGCCTATGGCTCAGGCATATTGCTAGGTAGCTCTCACATCTTCATTCAACCCATTTTCATTAATCTGTGTTGCCATGTGGCCCATGGTTTATCTATTTCCGTACATCTTGCTTCTTGGGAGGATGAATCGAGTATATCTTGACACTGCCCTCCTTCCCGTTTATTTATGCTCAGATTTCCAGTTGCCTTCTAAAATGCCTGCCATAGGCTCAAAGAGCATATAATTAATATACCTTTATTAATGAATGATATTCATAGCATTCAAAAAGACATCCCACATCAAGCCACCTTTTCTCTCTTCCTCTTTTGAATTCAAATTACATGTATTTTTGATTCTATTTCTTATCCGCTAATTTTGCACCTATATTAGCTCTTCTTTTGCATATTTTTTTCTTCTTTCTAGGTATCATCTTCTGACCTCTCACCATTTTTAGCTGTCATGTGACTAATATGCTATGAAAGTTAGTGAGGACTTTGTTTCTATGTGCTTAATTTGTGGAATTTACATGTTTCTATAGCTTCTGGTTGTCCAATAATATTCTTAATATTGACTTTTTCTAAGCTGACAAATCCTTGTTTTGTTGCAAATGATAATTTTCTAGTATATATCACTTTAAAATATACAGAATATCTTGAAAAGACTTTTGTGAGGATTTAATCTTTTTTTTTGTTTTGTTTTTTTTGTTTTATGAGACAGAGTTTCTATTCGTGGAAGTCCTAGCTGTCCTGGAACTCATTTTGTATACCAGGCTGACCTCAAAATCACAGAAATCTGTTTGCCTCTGCCTCCCAAGTGCTGGGATTGATGGTGTGTGCCACAACTGCCTAGCAAGAATTTAATCATTTTACTTGTATTTCTTCATGCATAGAGAAAAGAACTGTATTATATAGAGAATGTCTTGAAAAACTCCCAACTACAATCGCTATGATATTTTCATAGTGCCTTTCTTTATAATATTTAGACTTCTAGTATACATGATTATTTTTAATCTGCTAACCAATGTGCTTTCAAATGACCTGTAAAGTAATCTGAGGTTATTCTTTCTCCTAGAGGTTATTTTTGTGTCTATCAGATATGTGAAGAATTTAGGAAGCCTGATACTTCACGAGATGACATCACCTGAATTTTATCGTAATTCTAAGCTGTGCTGAATCTGTAGCACAAATCTTATTCTCTCAGTTCATTTGTATTAGGATAATGTTATGTTGCTAATGTTTCCTGTCATTGTAAATATTTGTCCCGCATATGAGTTTAATAAAAACTGATTAGCTAAAGGCAGAAAGGAAATGTGGGCAGGACTACCAGGCTAAGAAAACTCGAGAATATCTCAGAGCAAAGACAGGTGCCATGGGGATGTGAAAGAGACACAACGAGGAACTGGCAGCAGACAAGGAGGAAAAAGCTGAGATGCTGCTCTGAGAAAAGGTACTGAGCTGCAAGGCTAAACAAGATGGGTTAGATTAAGGGCAAATGCTAGCAAGTTTTATGCCTGGACCCTAAGTCGATCAGCATAAAAATAATATAAGCATGTATGTGATTATTTGAGGCTAAGTGGGGCTGGGTGTGGGATCAAACCCGGAACGTCTGGGCCAGAAACATTTTACAACAAATGACGCCCAACATATCACCACATTCATTGTTTATTAATTTTGTTAGATTCATTTTATTTTATGTGTGTGAGTGTTTTGACTGCATGCATGTGTGTATGTGCACTATGTGCATACCTGGTATCCAAGTAAGTCAGAAGAAGGTGTCTTCTCTTTGCAACTGATGGAGACCTTTATTAAAAAGAAAAACAGAAACCCACAACCAATCAAAATATAGAACTGTGGAGCTCAGTCCCAGTGAATACATCTACAAAACACTTCTGCACCTAAGGCTCAGGAAACAACAGGGAAGAAGGGGCAGAAAGATTGTAAGAACCAGAAGAGCAGGAGTTTGCTGCAAGAATATGTCTTCTCGGGTTATTAGAAATTACATCTATTAGGTCTCACCAACATGACTGCCTAAACATGCACTAAACAAGAATGACATCAATGGGCAGGTTTCCAACATTAGTAGAGTAAAGGCCATGGAGCCTCAAACCTACACAAAAACTATAGGTAACTAAATTCTGAGAAAGGAAGGAATAGTATTCTCCAGGGAAGACCACACCAATGGTTATCCAATACCAATGATTTGTCTTGACAACACACACACAGTTAACATTATATAGACTGATCAGTTTTATTTCATAATATATATCTGTATTCATATACACACGTGTGATATGCATATAATAATAATGAAAAAGAATGTCATGAATTTGAAAAAAAAAAGGAAGGCTATATCTGGAGCATTAAAAGGGAGGAAAGGAAAAGGAGAAATGAATTATATTTTAGTCTCATAAATAAAAAAGGAGGGTGGCATGTGTTTTCCCTAGATTTATAGTTATAGGCAGTTTTGATCTGTCATGTGGATGCTAGGAACCAACTAGGCCCTCTTCAAGGGTGCAAGTACTAACCACTGAGCATCTCTCCAGCTTGTCAGCTCATTCTTACATCTAAGATCAACTGTGGTGATATATTGTGTATTTTATAAAATTTGCCAGGAAATCAGAAGACAGAGCCAAACCATAGTTAGCCAGAAGGTCAGGGAATGGTGACTCACACCTTTAATCCCAACACTCGGGAGGCAGAGATTCTCTGGATCTCTGTGAGTTCAAGGCCTAACAAGACCAGGCGATGGTGGCATCTACCTTTATCCTAGCACTAGGAAAGTTGGAGAAGGAAGTGAGGCAGGAGTTCAGCCCTTTCTGGAGAGGATGGAGAGGGATGCAGTCTAAGGATTTGGGAAGACAGGCCTGAGGAGTGGCTAGGTGAGAAGTGGCTGTGACTTATTTCTTTGTCTATCTAATCTTTCAGCTTTTCCCCAATATCTGGTTCCAGGATTTTATTAATAAGACTAAATAACCAATACTTTCTGCTCTAAAGTAAAGTTCTGAAAGTGAAGTGTTGTATTAAATACTGATCTCTAATTATGTGAGACACTGAAAATGTTAATTAACATCCTCAATTTTCACACAGTGACCCGCACCTACCCTCCAACCCCCCCATTCCCCCCCACCAAGAACAGCCTGCTTCCAATGACTTTCCTTGAACTTCATTACTTCAAATATTATCCAGGACACAGTTCAGGATACAAATAAGGTACTGGCATGATAACTCATAATTACCTCTTTAGGTCTCTGACTTTCATACTTTCTGAACTGCTTATTTTTCAAAAGAAATTTGGTTCTCACAATACAGTAGTCCTTCATTGTTTGTATATAATATTTAAGCATATACACAACAGATTAATTAAAAAAATCTTTATCTCTCACCCTCTAAAGGTGTTATGCAACTCAAATTAAGGGGCATACGGAAAGAGATAATAATTAAGTCTATATTTCTAGACACAAACCACTTACATATTCTTACAGTGCTTAGAGTTCATTTTCCTGCTGCAGGAAAACCTTTAGAAGGGTCCTTTTGCCTTAGCCAGTTCTCCAATTCTACTTATGTTCGATTAATCAGGTGTCCCACTGCCAGTCTTACTGGGATTAACAGCCTCTGAGGCCATTGGAGAGGATGAAATCTATGCCCTCGTTGGATCCCTAAAAATCTCCAAGGAATCTAACTATCCAGACACTCTAATTTATTCAGTGTCCTCAACTCCTGTTTATTTTTTTAAAACTCTTTCTTTTTCAGATTTTTATTTAGTTCAAGGGCTTTCTTTCTTCACTACACCTGACTGTCACACACGTAAAAGCATTGATGGCACACTTGGGGTCTCTTAGGTAGGCCCACTAGAAGATACCCCAATTACTAATTACAAAGATACCCCTTTGAGCAGGAAGAAGCCAGATCAATTATCACCCAAAGTCACTAATGGCAATTAGGATTACTGCTTCAGATAGGGGATTGACAAGGATAGGAGATAGAAATGGGCAAGTAATTTATAGATAAGGGACATTGTGTTCTTGGTCAGGATTGGAAACACCCTTTATTTTATCCTGAGACGAGAAATCTTAGAGTCATTTGAAGGCTTTTGTTCCTGGTCTGGTCTCTAAGTAGGGTCTCAACTCTGATGTGGAAATATTACAGACTGGCAGACTTGAAAGACATTGAAAGTGGACCTATCCCCATCACCCATGATGGACTTTAAATTCCACCTGATGTTTCCCTGGTGACAATAGAAACAGCCCCACCCCCTTCTGCCAGTATTTAAATTATCATATTACAATGTGGAAATACTAGGGCTTTGTTAAAGACCATTAAAGCTGCTTCCTTCTGGTCAAAAGAGTGGAGTCTAAATTCTACCTCTGGCTATGTGGGGGGTCATTCTAAGTTTCCCAAACAACACATACTTTTGTCTTCCCCCTTCAACTAGCTGGGCCAATCAGCCACCAGGAAAGTTGATTTGTCAGAAGCTGTGCTAAGGAGATCATGCCCTTGATGAGATTTATTATCCCAGGAAACCTCTCCTTCCTTCAGATGCTGACAAAGCTTCCATCATGTGTACTTCAGAGTCTACCTGGTTTTCTCAGTTACCCAGAAAGCCTAACATTCCTTCTTCTTCTTGTAGATATTGGCCAAAGCCTGGGTATGCTTTCCCTGATGCTCTGTATCTTCCTCTGAAGTACCCCTCCTTCTACCAAGTAGATGTTTGCTTGTCTCCATTGTAAGAGGCATGACATTCTCTATTTCGTCTTCTCCATCTCCTCTGGGCAGTGGCTGAGAATTACACTTTGCCTGTCGTGTTGTTTTTATCTTAAGCTCTGGTAAAATTGTCTTTGAGTTTTCTTTTGAGTCTGTTTTTAAGTACTTTTATTAACAAGACTAAGAACTCCAGAGAACCCAATTTTCCTACGGTGACAGAACAAGATGGTACAGAGGCTCCTCCCTCCATCTGGCATGAGACCATTTTAGGGTTAGCTGGAATTTGATCTCCATGATGGGGAGCCTTGTGGAAAATTACCCAATTTTATTCTAGGAGCCTGAGGTCAATATGCTAAACCTAACTTAGCTTCAGTCAAACTGCCTACTTGTGCAAAACCTCCCCCTTCAGATAACTGCTTACCTTACCTTCTGTTAAACTGCTTGCTTCTACAAAACCAACACGTGGTTTTGTCTTAAAACAAAAACAACAACAAAGCCCAACCAAATAAAAACAAACCTGCACTCTAAATGTTCAGAATTACTCTTTGGCCCAAATTGTTTGAGTGTTGGCCTCACTAGCTGGAATAAAGACTTTTTCAATTGGCCTCTGAAACCAACAGTTTCCTGGCTTTCTCTGAAGGGAGATCCCCTTTCTTGGGTTAAGATCTCTGCCCTCTTTTTGGGGACCTAAATCCTTTTGGTCCATCCAGGTTGCCCAGAGAAACCCCAAACCTCTGCCAATTCTGCCAGTTCTCTCAACCTCACTGAAGGAAATTAACACTCCCCCCCCCCCACCAGAGACTCAGTTACAGTTTGCTTTACTGGTAGGCACGCTGTAACTTAATGCTACCACTATCAATGCTCCTTCTTCCAAGCACTTCAATGACAGAGTCAAGTCTTCCTCTACCTGTTCTTTTAGGTTACTGGCCCTTTGCTTTCTACCATTGCTTCCTAGAATGGCCCCCTCCCTCTCCTTTGCAGGCTGTGGCATATTCAGTTCAGCCTTGTCACTGTTCTCTGTTCAGGCACATTAGGGTAGCTCAATTTTAAAAACCAGGTTTCCTCTCAAGATGATGCCAGATCACTGGCTTTCAAGTCACAGGAATGACCAAATGGAATTGTTTTAGTCACTTCTATTGCTATGAAAATACATCATGATTGAGGCAACTCTTCAATTGGGGTTTGCTTACAGTTTCAGAGGCTTAGTTTATTATCATTTTAGCAGGTAGCATGGAAGAACACAGTCAGGCGCAGTGCTGGAAAAGTTACTAAGAGTTCTATATCCTGCAGAGAGAGAGAGAAGAGAGAGAGAGAACTGGGCCTGAAAGCCCATGCCCAAAGACACATTTCCTCACACAAGGCCATACCTACTCCAACAAGGCTGCAGCTTCTAATACTTTTCAAAGAGTAGTACTCCTTCAGAACTAGGCATTCCTATATATGAGCCAGTGGGAGCCATTCTTACTCAGAACACCACAGAGATGCTTGTCTACTCATCTGCTGGAGGAATCAAGGTTGTCCACAGCCTGCAATGGGATTTATGGCTTACCATAGCTATGTGCTTCTCCTGAAGGTAGGCCTGATGGTCTGTTTCTTTTCACCATGGCTACCTGGCTTGCATTTGTGTATGGCTTGATTTTCCTTGCTGAGACTTCTAGCCATGCACATGCACATGCTTGGCTTCCTTCTCTCTCCTCTGTCACCCTTCTTTCCCTAACCCCACACCTTTTAGACATCCTGTCCTAGCCTTTGGGAATCTTCTGAAGCTCCTCTTCTCTTCTCGCTCTTCTTTACCAGGTCACAGAACAGCTGTTTCTAGTCTCCCATTCTACCTGGAAGTCAGGCTGCTTAGCAAGCCACAAACCCAAAGGGGAAACATCAGACCTACCCTTTTCCTGTACAAGCATTTGCTTTCTTTAGCATTTCATTGTTATGGTTTGGTAATCAGGAAACTCTGGGTCCCTCATCCGAATCTACTACTGTCTGGTTTCTGAACATTACATTTCTAACACATACTGTGGTCGTAGCTTGTTCTGACTCGTGGGAGATGAGTGCTGAAGGAGGTGGTAAAGTGGTTACTCCAAACAAATAGAACGTGTTAGAGAGGTTTGCCCTTGGCTAGAGCTTGAGATGTAGCTCATGCTTTGACAGGACTAGGGTGACGGGCATTCCCCCACAATCTATGGGGTTTCTAAACTAGGGGAAAAAATAAAGGTTCTGCTCTGTAGAGAGTAGAGGAATTCTTGAGTGTTCTATTGATATAGGCCTGGTCATGTCAAGGACAAACCTATGGAAAGGCAATGCCTTCTCCCCAGAGTGAGGCTCAGAGGGTCAGCAAAGCCTTCTTGTGCTCCAAGTGTATGCAAAAGTGTTGATAGTGTATTCAAAAGATGTCCACCATAGGTTACCCTGACTTCCCACGAACATTTACATTTGAAGACAGTTCCTTCATCCAGCTGCATACCATAGTTTCTGTGTCCTTGTTTATCTGTAGGCAACAACTCCACCTTCCTGTTCAGTTGTGTGTAACACTGAGTTTCCTAGATGTTGTGGTTTCTTCATCCAAGAGCCAAGTAAGTACACTTAACCCCAGATGCTTTGACTATATGTCTGTCTTTTCTTCATTTTTTCACCACTCCGGTCGGGCTCATTCCTACAGCATGCCAGACATGGCACTGCCCCTTGGACATCTTCCCGTAACCTTCCCATGCCCTTTGTGCAGAAGGGGACAGAGGTGCTTCTGTGGCAGGGGATACTTTAAAGGAGTTTGTTTAGACTTGGAAGAATGTTTGTTTTTGTAGCCTCCTGCGTTCTAGTAGAGTTAGACTGCAAGGCTTTTTGTAAGAAAACACAACTCCTAAGCAATCAAACTTCCACTCAAGTATAAGCCCATATGGACCCCTTCTCACCTTCCTGTTCTGTAGGTGGGTGGATGCCATCTCAGATTGATCACTATGGTTGGAAGACAGAGATCCCCATTCTTTCCAGATTTATGTTGTTGAGTATCGTCTTAATTAAAATAAGATTTGGGTTTGAAGTCTCCTTACTGATCTCTGGTTTTGTTTTATGTTTGGTTTAGTTTAATTTCCTTTTTCCCTTCTGCTGTTTAAAAATTAAGTTTATTTAAATGCAAAGAATGTACTGTTTATTTAAGCAAATGCTATCTTTATGTGAAAAAGAGGGGGTGGGAGTTCAGGTTGCTTTCATTGCTGATCCAGCTTCAGAGCCCTGTGGTTTGCCTTTTCTCTTTTGGGTGCCTCCAGCTGTGCTGCACACATGAAACCACTGTGTGATGAGACACTTTGGCAAGCTACACTACCTAATTGTTCATTAAGTAAACAACTGTTCATCATCATCCATCCTTCATAAGATAATATTGCAATGCTTTCTTTTAAAAATCTATTAGCTACTGATTTTCTATCCACATAGACTTTTCTTAGTATGTTTATTGGAGTTTTGTTTTGGTTGGGGCACAGACTATAAGCAATGTGAAGAAAACTTTTTTTTTTCTGTCTGCACTGGGGTAGCTTTTGTTTTTATTTTACAGTGCTTTCAGAATTCTCAGGTTTTTGCAATATTTTCTAACTTATCTTTTTATATTTATTTATTTATTTTTCAGACAAGACTTCTCTATACCTTTGGGTGTCCTGAAACTCATTTTGTCGACCAAGCTGGCCTCCAACTCAGAGATTTGCCTTCCTCTACCAGTCTAGTGCTAGTAATAAAGGTGTGTGCCACCATTGCCAGGCTCACCTTTTCAAATTAGTCTTTGGCAGAGAAGAAAATTTATTTTTAATAGAGTCCAGGTTATCTGTTCTCCCCCACTCCGTTATGCATCAGGCCTTTGAAATTATACTAGATAGCCATTGCCAAATCACTGATCATGCAGAATTTTGTCCTGTCACATCTAGGAGTTTTATTTTGTGTTTAAATTTATTCATGTGATTCATTTAAATTAACTGTAAAAAGTATAAGGCCTACACCCAGATTAACCTTATTTATTTAAAATGACAAATAAAAATTGTCTATGTTTATGCTATGCAACTTGACAAATTGAAGATGGTTAAATCAAGGTAATTATAAGACACTAAACCACACTATAAATTACAGTAAGATTTATGATAAACATGCAGGGTTTTTTGGTCATGAGAGTTTTAAAAAAATCTATTCATTTAACAATTTTAAGTATATTGTGTATTCTTATTAAGGTAACCATTGTTAATTGTACAGTGATGTTTTAATTTTTTTCTTTTATCTAAGGAAAATGTCATCTTTTAGAAATTTTTCTCTAACCCATTTCCTAACTTCAGCCCCTGATATCTACTAAGCTGCTGTCTACTTCTATGAATTAATTTTAATTCTATGAGTTAATTTTAAATTCTACATACAACTAACAACATTAGACTTCTGTCTTTCCATGCCTGGCTTATTTAACTTCATATAGTGTCTTTCAGGTTCATTTATGTTGTCACAAATGACAAGATTTTCTTATTCTTAAAAGTTAAATACTACTCTAGATCTATACATATCATCATTTTTCAGTATACATTTTTACCAACTCATATTGACTCCATGCTTTGACCATTTTAAAATAGACTTTTATACATGTTGCTGTCTAGTTATATCAGCATTATTGTTGAAAATGCTGTGTTCCTTTGCTGAGGATGAATGAATTGTACATAGGTGGTTATCTTCTGGGCCTCTACCCTGTTCTGTTACTGGTTTACCTGTTCTTTTCAATCATACTTTATGGCCTTGAGTCCTGTTGTTTATTATGAAGGTTCTGAAAGGAGTTGACACCACATCTCTGTTGCTCCTCAAAACTGTGTTGATTATTTTGACATTTGGCTTTGCCTGGTTCTTTATAATCAATTTGCTGATAGCTACAAAATGAGTCTGCTGGGATTTTGATTGGGATTTCATTGATTGGATGAGTTAGCCTGGGAAGAACCTCTTCATTTTAAAGTTACATTAGTTTTCTTTTTTCAAATAAGAAAATTTTTTTTCTAATGAGCATAGTTGATAACAACAATCTAAACATTTGTCCTTAACACCGCACAGTCCCTGACAAAAATCTAAACACTTAACCTTTGTAGCCACAGATAACTGTGGTCTTCCCTACTCCTCGAGGAAATTTCTCTTTGCAGCAGATGGAGACCATTATAGAAAACCACAGCCAATCAAAATGCAGTGTTGAGGAGCCCAGTCCCAATGAACACATTTACAAACCATCTGCATCTAAGGCTCAGGGACCATTGAGAAGGGGCAAAAAAACTGGTTTGTTGTATGATTGTGTCTCCTAGTAATGTCAGGAGTTACATCCATTAAGTCTCACTAATATGACTACATTAACATGATCAGAACATGGGCCACACCAATGGACATGCCAAAGTGGATGAAAAGAACTACAGGAAACTGAGGCATGCTGGGAGTAAGAGAAATAGTCTTCCCTAGAGAAGAGCACACTAAGTGGTTATCCAATACCAAATGGTCAACCCTGGAAATATACATATGAGTAATCTTACACAGACTGAGCAGGTTATATTTTGGAATATGTATGTATATACATATATGCACACAATCATTATTAATGAAAAAGAAGTCATCAGTTTGAAAGACAACAAGGAAGGATATATAAGATTAGAAGGGAAGAAAAAGAAGGAAGAACTGTAATTATAATCTCAGAAAAGTAAAATTCTTTTCCCTTTTAAAAAACTATTTGTACTGATTAAATTTGTTGACAGTGCGCACATGTATAAAATGCATTCTAATTGCTCTCATCTCTCATTCTGTTACCATCTCCTCCTTCTTACAAATGCCTTTTCCACAAGGAAAGTCAGTTTGTGATATCTTCATGATGGAAAGAATGTTCATGTTTATATACTTCGTGATTTTTACACTGATTCGTTTTAGCCCCTTTAGTCTGTGTTTATGTAGTAGCTTGTCTAGCCCATTTTAATTGCTTATTCTTGGAACACCTTATTTTATTAAGGATTCTTCAACATATATGGAATCAATTGTTCAAGACATTTCATTGTTGTTTACAAAGCAAGGAAATGTTCTTTATGGGGGGGGGAGCCATATTTGAGTTACATAGAGTTTCTGGTCTTAAGAAAATTGTTAAAGTGATTTTTACTTCTTTCTACCATACCATAAACACTGAAGTCTTTCTTTCTTTTTTTAAAAATATTTATTTATTTGTTTGTTATGTATACAGTGTACAGAAGAGGGTACCAGATCTCATTATAGATGGTTGTGAGCCACCATGTGGTTGCTGGGAATTGAACTCAGGAGCTCTGGAAGCACAGTCAGTGCTCTTAACCTCTGAACCATCTCTTCAGCCCCTGAAGTCTTTTTTTTTTTTTTTAAAAAAAAAACTTTATTTATTTGCCTTGGTGTTTGCCTGGAACTGGAACTACAGACAGTTGTTAGCTGCCATGTGGGTGCTGGGAATCGAACCCGGGTCCTCTGGAAGAGCAGACGGTGCTCTTAACCGCTGAGCCATCTCTCCAGCCCCCCCTGAAGTCTTTCCTATATCAGATTTATATATCCCACATGCATGTAGAGCAGAGACTAGCCAACCAAAAATGTTTAGTAACATAAGCAGGTTTGTTTAGGAATTTTATTTTATATACAATTCTAGGACCTGGTACAAGATACTTAATCTTCTGTTAAGGAAGATGGGGACAATCAGAAGTGCATTAAATAGGACTGTGAGGGTTAAACAAAGTGAAAACAGCTTACAAAGTGACTATGTTTGTTTATTATCTATTTATCTTTTTCTCTCTTTATCATTTATTATTTCTTTATCTGTGTGTCTACATGTCTACATATCTATGTATGTATGTGTGTGTATGTATATATGTATGTATGTATGTATCTATCTATCTATCTGCTCAACAAATTCTTGCCCTTCCAGTGGTTCTGTGCATTTCATGCCCTTAATATTGAGAATGTTCTGTTAAATCTGCAGGTGTAAAGTTCAAACAGAATATTGTAAGATTATCAGATTAATCAATCATAGCACCAATATCCAGAACTCTTTTATACCCTGATATTGTGCTAGCTTTAGAATTTCAGGTTTGAAATTCATGTTTACTGAAATTCAGTTTTTATTTAACATTCTCATAAGGTCCTTGCTATTTTAATTCCTGTTAGCTTGGAAATAAACATAGACATCTTTCTCCATTCTAAAGATTTTCTGATAGATTTTAATTTTATTTACAAATTTCAAAATTATTTTATGTGTATGGGTATTTTGCCTGCATGTAGGTCTGTGCCCCATGTCAGGTGCCCAGAGAAGTCATCAGATTACATGAACTGAAGTTATAGTTGGTTGTGAGCCACCATGTGGATGCTGGGAATTAAACCTTTGGAAGAGCAGCAAAGGAACCTTTGCTAGGGCATCTTTGTAGCCTCAGAGTTCATTTCTTTTGAGCTTGACGCATTTCAAAGCAGTCTTTTTTCTCCCCATGGTTTGACGTTTACCATTCTCTTTTAAATTATTTTCCTGGCTTTATTAATTTTCAATTGTTTTAGGCATGCAAAGTGGTATTTTGATAGATATATACATCGAGAGGCCATCCAGTAGCTCACAGACCTCTTTGTGACATAATGGGGATTCTAGAGATCCACACTCCTGGAAGATCTTAGCACAAACAGTGATGCTGGCCCTGTCACTCAATATTGAATCACTGGAATAAGTTCATCTAGTATAGATGTGTGTTCACCAACATCTCTTAGTTTCCTTCATTCTCTCCCATAGCTATGCTTTATATTATTCACTTTCTGATTTTGAAGTTGAGATTTTTCTAGTAATGACTGCTCCTGCTCTAAACAGCATCTATGACTTCCTTAGTGGTAGATTTTTTTAAGAAGAAAATGTATAGGCATAATTTTCTGTCCTTCCTGCCCACTTCACTACCAGTGTTGTGAAACAATTTTTTTTGTATACTGTGAAGATGTGCCACTCTGGATGCTTTAATTAAAGGCCGAATGGCCAATAGATAGGTAGGATTTCCAGGCACAGAGGATGCTGGGACAGACAAACGTAGAATGGGTATAACACAGAATGGGATGGGGTAAAAGTCACATGGTAGACTGTAGAATAATAAAAATATGGGTTAATTTAAGTTATAAGGGCTAGTTAAAAACAAGCCTAAGCTATTGGCCAAGCTTTCATTAACTAATAAATCTCCGTTGTGATTTGGCAGCTGGCTAGAGAGACAGAAAAATGTTCCTACAAGAATGTGCCCCTTTTTTGTTCTTTTTCCAATCTTTCTGTTTATAAGGAGCATAACTTGGGTCTATTTTCTGCTACATAGAGGCCTAGGGGCCTCCCTGACTTCTGTGGCTTGAGGTTATATGACCACACCTATAGGGATATTCACCCACCGAATAGGAATGTTTGTTCAGTTCAGAAGGGAGACATTTCCAAACTCACTGAGCCACAGAAATAAGGCATAGTCTCTAGTGAGATCTCTAATTAACAGTGCTTTCTTTGTGTTACATCTCACTCTTGCTTCTGATTCTTGACTTACTCTGAACCTAAAATAAAGAAGACTATCCTTGACTTATACTAGCTTTCAGTGGCTTCCATGGCAAATAGCATATTTTATATTATTCACAAAACCACATTTCTTCAAAAGTCTATATTCTAGAAGTATGAAACCAGGATGGTGAGGGTTTGTTTCCTTTCAGGTCTCTGGTTTGTAAACTTATGCTTCCATGTCTTCATATGGTCTTTGCTCTGAGATTGTCTTCAGTTTCTCTTAAGAGCATCAGTCATGTTAGATTAGGACCTACTCTAATGACCTTATTTTGATTATATTACCCCTTTAAACTCCCTATTTCCAAATGTGACATTCTGCTATTGGTTAGGAGATTAACATATGAGTTTTAAGGGGATACAGTTTAGCTCATAGAAGGTATTATCGCAGATATTACTTGTTAGTTTCATAATACCCCAGGTTGTACATATAGATGCATTTCTAGCTGAATTTTTGTGGACTTTATCATACTCAGAATCCTTTTATTGAAAAATTTACCAGAACGACTTAACCACATAAGTCTCATACATAAGGTTAATTATATAAGCTGATATGGCAAGAAGAACCATCTTACTATAGCCTAGAGTACAATATGATTACAAACCTTTCACCCATGATCGCATTACCAAAATTATATTATTAAAAATTATGTTATTAAAAATTAATCAGCTATTATGATGAATCAGTTTACATTTATGCAAAAAGTGTGGCTCTGAATGACAGAATGCCTCAAGTTTTCAAGTCATAGATATTATTATAAGTTCCTGGAAAGAGTTAACAGACGAATAGATGGAGTTGAGGCTATGTCTGGATTCTTTAGTGAGAGAACATGCACACCAAATAAAGGTAGTCAAAAGGGATTATGTCATTGGCACAGTGATGAAGATGCTCTTTATCCTCAGAGGCTGACTTTTTAAGGCAACAAGTAGTACTGACTTGGTGGACCTTTCTGAGGAGAAGATACCATTGTAGGCTCTCATAAGCATGCTTGTTAAAGCCAGACAGAGGTTAAAAGGACTAGAGCCTTTCATCTATGAAGATTAAGGGGAGGAGGTGCAAGGCAATTTCAGTCAGGGAGCAGAGAGGTCATGGAAAGGAAGGAAGAAGCATAGCTAGGGTAATCAACTGAAGACAACGCCATCTTTTTTTTTTTCAGGGGAACTTTGTATGTGTAGATATCCCAGGTGACCACAGGAGATGGGAAACACATTTCTGGAAAGTGGCAGAGGTCAGCTTGAGAAGCCAACCCTTATCTCTGCATCTCTGACAGTTTCTCTTCTGTCCTGACCTACAGTCATCACTCTGCCTTAGAGCTTTACTTATTTAAAATCACTGTTCTCCCCAAAACAATTATTTAAATTTCTAGCATTGTCTTCCAGGTTGTTCTTGCAGGTAACTTAATAGACTCTTCTTGCCCAGCCACCGTGTATATGCTAGAGATTAGAAGACAGGTAACTGGTAATTAATGAAGCATTTGTGAAGGTGCCCTTCTTCAATGATTTGACCCCTTCATTAGCACATCTGAGGTTCCTCTAGCACAGAAGAGCACTGGCTTTAGACACACATTAATTAAATAGTCAGGAGTGTTATTTGTTTTCTTCTTCAGCATTTAAAGAATAGCCATCAATGGAGAACCCTATAAAATAGTGTGCCTTTTTATTTACCTTTTAGTTCTTTGGTGTCAGGAAAATAAAATTCCTTTGATCCAAAAGGGTTGTGAGGGCAACTTTTGAAGTTCTCTTCCCACCATCACTGGATTCTTTAATCTGGAGATCGTGAAAGTAAAAAAGATTATTGTGAAATCATCATCTGAATCCAGAACTAACAAGAGTAGGTTTTTGGAGGCTCTGGGGGTGGATTCAGTGCATAGACTTTACCTGCCATTCTCTCTGTCTCTAACTCACAGGGCCTTTCCAACTTGGATTCCAGTTTATTGTTATGGGAACTACACTATCCTGCCTTTCCACATCTTCTTTCTCTACCAAAGCAAGGTCTGATTCTTCAAGTACTAATTTTATAACAGGCAAACAAGAATAAAAACAAAACAAAAGAAAAGAGAAATGACATTATTTATCTTATTATCTGAAGGTCTGTCTCCACCTGCTACTTAACTCCTTCCAAAACCAAAAACACTCAGCTATGGTAGATTGCTTTATGTACTCTAATTAAGACTGTCTTGTGTTTTCTGCGTGGTTGACCCAAAGACTGACTGAGCCCCACAGTTTAACAATGTTTGCACAGGCAGTATTAATTTATGATGTATGCGGTTATGACATTACCTAGCACTGTCTTCTAAGCCAAACAACTGTCATGATATCAACTATGCCAACTGGAAACAATCATTAGAACTAGGCTTCTTGATTGCTGGTTTGTTAATACTACTATGTTTCAGAAGGTGGGCTGGATGATTTTCCAGAATGAAAGTGAAAGCTGTAAAGCTTAAGTTACAGTAGTCTCAGTAAATCATATAAGTTATGGAAAAGGTCAAAGTTCAGTACACTGATGTCATAGCTCTGTTTAAATCAATTATTGAATTATTGTTCTACTATTAGCAACAATTACAGGAGCTGGTTTGTTGTTGTTTCTAATTTTGCTCTTTTGACTCTTTACTCTTTTGAGGGTCCAATACCCAGCTTCCAAATAAATAGGTACAGTCTTATTCTTACTTAAAAATGCCTGGCATTAGCTTGGCTTATGTCTAGCTAGCTTTTATTTATGTCTAGCTGCTACCTTTATCTTTATCCTATATGCCTTTCTTTAAGTTTTACTCCATGTCTTATTGTGTAACTGGGTGACTGGCCCCTGGAATCTTCCTCTTTCTCTCACTACTCAATATTCTTCCCAGATTTCTCCTTCTATTTATGCTCTCTGCCAGCCAGCCCCTTGTATCCTTTCTCTTGCCTTGCTATTGGCTATTTATCTCCTCATTAGGCCAATCAGGTTTTTTAGATAGACAAAGTAACACAGCTTCACAGAGTTAAACAAGTGCAATATAAAAGAGTGCACCACATATTTGAATCATTAAATACAGCACATTTTAAAACAGTATTTCTCAATACCATCTTAAAGAACAAAAATGTATGTCAAAACAAAGTATATTTTATTGTTTGATTTTTGCCCTAGTTTTATCTAAATATTACAAGGTAGCTAAAAGTACTAGACTGGGTCTAACAGAACTTCTGAGGTTTGTTCCACAACTACACTTACTTATTGCTATACTATACAATAATGTGGCCAAAGAGATTCAAAGGCAAAATATTTCCCCCTTGCCCTCCAAAGTCGACTGTGTTTCAGGGGACTATGAGGAATTGTAGTGGGAAATCTAAAAGTATGCAAAAAAGCCGCGTTGGAATGCTGAGCCGCGCGGAGTCAGGGAGGAAACAACGAATGAGCGCCGCGCCGGAAGACAGAAGCGTCACGTCGCTGGACGAGTGACGTGGAAGGGGACTGGCCGGCAGGGACTGATCTTGCTCTGCTGGGCAGATGGTTCCTCAGATCACTCCTGCTGTGCAAGGTTAAGATTGCACCGGTTCTCAACGGTTGGGACTGCTCCTGCTTTCTCCAGCGTGGATCGTTCCTGCTCTCCACTTCTCCGTCCTTCTCCTGCTTTTTCTCCTTCTCCCCTGGAACAATCCCTGTTATCCTTGTTATGTAAGTACCTTTTAAATAAAATTCTTTAGTTAACATATATTTCTTGGTGGGTTAGTACCGCAATAATTGGCGCCCAACGTGGGGCACGATCTGTTGTAGTATGTTTTTCCTGGCCTGTTTGGAGCTGGAGGTTTGTGCCTGGCGCACGTGTGGTGCTGGCAGTTTGGAACCTGGTCTGTGCGCCCGAGGCTTTTGTCCCCCAAAAGAAATGAATCACACGCTTATATACTTTAATACTGTTTGGCCCATATCTTATGCACATTACTAGCTAGCTCTTTTATCTTAAATCAACCCATTTCCATGAATCTACCCACCATGTGGCTTGCAGCCCATGGCTCACCTGAATTCCTACATGCTTCTTCTTCGGGGGACGGATGGCGACTAGTAAACTCCACCTCTTCTTCCTACCTGGCTGCCTCTGATTCTCCACCCACTTCTACGGTGCCCTGCATGGGTCCAAACAGTTATTTATTTACATCATACAGAGAACATTCCACCAATTGGATATTTGAATTGATTTACGGTACAGAGACAGCGTGGTGTTCAGGCAGGAATTTAAAAATGGCGCGTCCACGGCACACAGCTTAAACTCATACGTTTCATGACAGGATTGGCACAAGTGTGATTGATTTAAGGTTTTTGATTATACTGAACAGAAAGGAAACAGTTTAAAAAGGTTTTTCTCGTAGCAGCATTTCCTGACCCCGCTCTTTGCCGACAGCGGCAGACCAGCAGAGGGCTCCTCTGCCATATTGAAAAGCTGCCAAGAGGGGCAGAGTCAGCAATTAAAATGATACAGACATTTTAAAGCTCTTTGGGTTAGAAAATGAGTAAGGATTCTCAATAAAACAGATTTAGACTCTCAAAACCTCTAAACAGGGTACAATGTATGTAAAATACGCATAGGCTTCAGAGAGAGAGAGAGAGAAAAAGAAAAAAGGGTGAAGAAAACCCTTTAAGAAAGAGAAATAGAAATAAAGATTTTTTTTTTAAATTTTATTTATTTATTTATTTATTTGCCTTGGTGTTTGCCTAGAACTGGAACTACAGACAGTTGTTAGCTGCCATGTGGGTGCTGGGAATCGAACCCGGGTCCTCTGGAAGAGCAGACGGTGCTCTTAACCGCTGAGCCATCTCTCCAGCCCCAGAAATAAAGATTTTTAAAAAAGGCCATGTAAAGATGGCAAATAAACAGAGAGTCTGGATTATGTTTGTTTTGTTTTCTTTTGATTTTTTGACTTTAAATGAGCTGACTGCAGAAACATGGTTGATTGCTGGGGCTGCTAAATACATATACTTTAAAGGTATTTTGACTTTGAAATCTGCTTATAAGAATATGTTGCTTGGGAAAAGAGTTTCTGCTTTTGTTTCCACAGAAGATCAAAATCTGTGGATTGGTTTTAGGCAAATGTGGTTCCATCTACCAAGGCCACCTGAATGAACATTCTCAGCTTCCAAGAAGCCAGTTAAGATGATCCAGCTTCAAAACCCCATGAGATTGTCATCGTCCTTTGACAGCAGGAAGTAGTAAAAGAAAGAGCTTCGTCCAATTTCCCAAAAATATTACTTATTAATGAGTGTTTTCATTATAAATGGTTAATGGTCATAGTCAATTTCTTAAAAAAAAATTGGGGGAGGAGGATATGATATAGGAATGATTAGAAAAGATAAGTGGATTTTGGTTTATTGATACAAACTTAAGGTCAATTTTGTTATGCTGTATGTATTTTTCTGCTCTTGATTAAGGTATAATGCTGATGTAACTCATTTAAAATTGTAATGTGTAATTGAGAAGTGCAGATTAATAGTCATCTATGATAAGCAAACTTATAGTTATGTTAGTTAGGTTTTTGTAGGTATGCAAATATATATTTCAGTTAGATAGGTAGTTTTCAAACACCTCAAAGACATGCAGAATATGGCATTTAAGATATTTTAAGAACTTATACTTTTCTGGACAGTGAGACAGGTCTGTTCCTGGCAGCACCAATGTATTGCAGAGAAAGGATGGGCATTGAAGAAACTTCATGTGGAATTTACTTTGTGGCAACAGTTAGCCACTGGACAAGAAACTGTTCTGGTATTGACTGCTTGATAGTATGCTGTATAAACTGCACATGCAGGTTCCATAGGAAAGTGACCTCTGAATGTGGGCAGAACAAGCCGAGATGGTCCTTCAGGTTCCTGCTTTGCAGAAAACATTGCCAGACATTCTTCAGGACACAAGGAGAAGCAACTGATGGACTGTGTCAGATTTCTTGCATCACTGAAAGGTTTGCCAGAGACTTTGGGCCTAATGGCTGAAGATGGATGCCCTGCCGTTACAAAGGAACTTTGGGTGACTGTCCAGGCAGATAAATGTCATCTCTGTCATTTTCTAGACTTTGGAAGTTGCTTGCACTTCCTGTTTATTTGCATAATATTATATCCTTCTGTGGTCTTTGATGTGGTTGAAGGCTTAATAATTGTAGGTATAGTTCTTTTTAGTTCAAAAGGTATATT
Organism: Sigmodon hispidus; assembly: GCA_004025045.1. Lineage (NCBI taxonomy): Eukaryota > Metazoa > Chordata > Mammalia > Rodentia > Cricetidae > Sigmodon > Sigmodon hispidus. The sequence continues at coordinate 63,615 of PVIH01012443.1, forward strand.
AGATATGAAACTTTAGACTCACAATGATAA
>PVIH01012444.1:0-63521 GCA_004025045.1 Sigmodon hispidus
GATTGAATACTAACAAAAATAATCTCAAAGCTTTGAAAATTTGTGACTTTATAATTCTTCCTGCATTGTAAAGGCTCAACATTAAAAGAAATGTAGCATGATTTATAATGACATGTTGGAAAAGCAATAAAAGAGTCATCAGTTTACATGTTATGAGAAGTTAGTTTTAAAAATATACATATCTTGCATTCTTCATTATATATTGGGTTATTTTTTACACTGTTTTCTTTTTTCTCTTTTTTTTATTATTATTAATAAAGTCATATTTTTTACCCATGTATCCCCTTGTTCAAACTCCCTTCCCCCTCCCACCTCTCCCAGTCACTATCTCTTCTCACGATCACTTTATCTCCTCCCCAGGAAGGGCAGGAGGTCCCAAGGTCCAAAGGTGGCTTAGTTCAGCATCTACTCCAGGCAAAGAAAGTCTGAGGCCTTTGAATCTCAGACTCCTGTCCAGAGAGGTATTGAGTTCTTTTTTTAACTTATATTTATTCAGAGGAGACCAAGAAAGAAAAACATTGGCTATGCTGTGAGAGACACAGACTTAAACGTCAGTCTTGTAAGTAATGATGTCTACAAAGAAAAGTTATTTCTTATTTTAAGAGTGATAAGATCCATCCCTGTATATCCTTATTGAAAGTCTCTTCCCCTCCCACCACATCTGATCATTTTTCTTCTCTGCAACTCCCCATCCCCTCCCTGGGCAGGGAGCAGACAGTCCTATGGTCACACTGGCCCAACAATGCTTGGATCAGTCTTCACTCACGGCCAAATCCAGTTTTGTCCCCCCTCCCTCAAGAGTGAGTCAGGTGTTCCTATAGATGGACTGGGGTTTGAAGGGTCAGTCCAGGGTGTTTCTGATCCCAAGCTATTCAGTGGTTGAGGTTTGCTGCTTGGGCATGTTTGGCTTTCTTTTCTTGTTTGTTTGTTTAGAGACCACTAGTGAGTGAGTACATCCCCTGCTTATCTCTCTGAGTTTGTGATTCTTTGCTCAGGAGGATGTTCTCCAAATCCATTTGCCTGTGAATTTTAGGATATCATTTTTTCTTACTGCTGAGTAGAAATATATATATATATATATATGTATATATATATAATTATATGCCATTTACCTTAAAAACATCTCTCTCTCTCTCTTACGCGCGCGCACACACACACACACACACACACACACACACACACACACACAAATCCAAATAATGTCAACTCAAGAACTCACAAAATTAGAAATAAAGATAAAGCAAGTAAGTACCTGTTTTATCAAGTCAAATGAATTATTGATTTTTTTTACATTTAATTACTATTTATTTAATGTAGATTTGTATGTCTGTAAGCCATGTATGTACTGTACAGTACCCATGGAAGCAGAAGGTAATTTTGGATATCTTAGGTTTGGCATTGATAATGGTAATGAGCTACTATATAAGTAAACAGAAATTCTCTGTAAAAGCAGTCAGTACACTTAAACATCAAGCCTTCTCTTCAGCCTTGATTTATTTGTTCTTTTAATCTCTCAATATTCAAAACTCCCAATTACTAATATCAGTAGTGAAAATATAATTATCCTTTATCTTACTTAGGTAAGCAAAGCACAATAATAAAAAGTATATCTCTAATAATTTATGATTCTGTAATTTTATCATACCAAGACCAGTCATGACTATTTTAGCAAAGAAGAAAGACATACACTATGTAACCTAACCAAAAGACATATAATTAATATAATATTAATGAATCTAATTCATCAAAATAATAACTTTCCCAAGTGATTATAATATTGGTATATAACACTCAATGTAAGCATGTTCATTAAGTCAATTTTCACTATAAAATATACCTGAATGTAAAGTTAAAGTCAAAGTATTTTACTGCTACAGCAATAAAAAAAAGAAAAGTTATTTTCTATTAGTAAGAGTAATATATCTGCCCCAAATGTTAAAATATTATGTACATGATGAGGTGATACCGGCAAATTTTGTTTGTGAACAAGATTAGGAAGAAAGATATGGTATTGATCAACTCCAGAGCTAAGTCACAACTTTCTAAATAATATTTTTCTACTTGATAAAAAACAGATGAAATCTTCTTTCTTAGAATATGCATGGCATTTGTAGAGAAGAAAGAATGACCTGATGTGGTGGGAGGGGGTAGGGACCTTGAATAAGGATATACAAGGTTAGAAAGTGTGACTTTTTTGTTCATAATAATAATAATAATAAAAGAAAAAATAAATTTAAAAAGAATATGCTAAGTTTAAAATGCAATAGTTATGATTAATATATAATGCTGCAAATTTCCTTATGACCTACATGCTGGACAACTGAAGCATTGCCTATTTCTTATTAATATCACTTCTTCCACATTTTGCTGCAGGTTCCATTAAACTGTTTGCTTCTACAGGTATGACCACTCTAGATTCATTATATAACTAGCAGTATGCACTACTGGCCTTTATATATCTGACTATTTTCCCTTACTTAATGTAATCCAGGTTTATTCATTTCAATGAAACGGCTGGATTTACTGCTGTTTGAACTCAAGAAAAATTGTCAGACCTATTTCCATAAGGAATATCAATGGTACTTAAGTGTCCACCAATGAATAAATGAATGGAAAAAGAACATGTAACATAGGTACTGAATGGAAAATTATTTATCCTTAAATAAAAATTAGTAGATGAGTGAGAAAATTAACACAAAGAATTAAAATGAGAGAGATAAAATTGTAACTTTACAGGAAAGATTTCCTTCTGAAAATTTTAATGAAACTAAATCTTAGCAAAAAGAATGACCCAGCTCACTTCAGCATATAATATAGCATCTATTCACATCTTTTAATTGCCCTATGAAATTTAATGACTGAGTATCAAAAATGAAAATGACTCAACTGTCTGTGCCATAGCATAACACTAACTAAACTGTCTTGTGAAAATCTTATGTACATAAATATAGAAATAAACTATAATTATAAATGTTGGCTAGGGAAAACTGAGCAGAACAATCCTCTAGATGTGCAATTCTAAGTTCAAAAAATATTTTTTTTACTGTTTCTTTTTCTTCTTTTTATCTTTCTTTTTCTTACAAACACATTGATTTATTATGAAGAAGAATCATTTTTTAACCAAGCTCTGGAATATTTTATGGCAGATAATTCTTAATTTAAAGGAGGATCACCAAAACAACACATTCACTGAATCTGAAGTTAATGATTCCTGTAGAGTGTGCTTTATTAAAGAGCATCCTCAGAGGCTAAGCAATAGTTCTTTAAAGGACCAAACATATGGAAAAACTGAAAAGGCTTTAATAATGTTTTCAATTTAAATTAGAAAAAAAAAATTTGATTTTATAGAAAAAATAGTAGAAAAGTACTGTTGAGAATATAATGAGGAGAATAGGAAAATATGTGGAATTATGAGTGTGCACACTCATCTATAATCACCAAAACCTAAGAGATTAATAAGATATAATTTAGGATCCTCCATATAAATAGATTTTTAAAAAGTATAGAATGCCAAAATTGCTCAATAATTAAAACAGTTGGCATGCAATCTGAGGACATGAGCTGCATTCTCCACACCCACTTTTTGGAAGGAGAAAACTCACTCCTAGGGTTGTTCTTGGGCTCCCACATGCTCAGGATCGCATAGATGCACCCACAAATAAGTACACATTCATACAGAATAAATATAAAATTAATAAAAGGATAATACTGAGATGTGTGCCAGCTTGTTCACAGTGTAAGAACAGTGTGTGTAGTGTTCTAGGAAGGAGTAGCATGCATGTGTCATAGCTGCAGTGAATTATTTCTTCCAGTAAGATCATACTTTGAGGTGCATTTGGAGAAAGCAAATTCATGTAGAACTAGGGTGTTCAATGAGAAAGTGTGGAAATGAAAAGATGACTGAGGCATGGAAAACTATAGAATGCTGGGGACCAAAGTCTGTGGAAAGAAATCTGAACAAAACTGTTGCTTTGGATCCAAAATAGATATAGCATTATTTATTTTATCATTTTACAAAGTTACACTTACATATTTAAAATTATTTTAGTAATTATTACCATATGTTTATCATAGATATTTCTAACATATTTAAAACATCAATAACAAAGCAGTGCTGTGACAGTTGGTACTATTGAAGTAAATACAAGAATTATTCATTCCATGATATTAGGTCTATGTGACTGTGAGTATCGGTGCTGTGTCTGTGAATATCTAAATGTGAGAGCTTTCATACTTATTCTGTAAGTATGTTCATATACAGATAGGTAAACATAATGTATTATTATTCAACCAAAACATGTGCATTTCCATGAGAGCTTTTATACCATTGAATAGTTTAGGCATGTTTAAAGTCAGCTTCCAAATTTCAGACACAGAAATTGCTACATAACTCCAAAAAGTACTGTTGCAAACTTATTCTATGGAAGAGATGTGTTTCAGTTTGAAGTCCACTTTCTTAGATATTAGGATGGCAACACCAACTTGTTTCCTAGGGCCATTTGATTGGAAAATCTTTTCCTAACCCTTTACTCTGAGCCTATGTCTATCTTTGATTTATCACAAGCAACCAAACTACTGCAACTTTAATCATACTTTTTTCTTCAAATTATCCCAATCTTAAGCTAGAAAGAGCCCAGCTAAAGAAACAGAGTGCTTTCAAATCTTTCCATTTACATTTTATTAGACACTTTCAAATGTTCTTGGTCCTAGGAATTTAATCATTTTGTCTCCTTCTGGAAAACATGGTGTGGTGATATATTCAATAAAAATAAGCTGGAAGGTTGAAAGAGGAAGTAAGTAAGTTCAGCTTTCCCTTGCACTCACCTGGTGGGCGGAAGAAAGAGAAGTTGGAGTCAGAACATGCAGCAAGACAAGGTGAAAAGTGGGCTTGTATCTGCGGTTTCCTCCCTCCCTCTCTCACTCCCTCCCACCTTCCTTCCCTCCTTCCCTCTCTCTCTCTGTCTCCCTCCCTCCCTCCCTCCTTCCATCCATCCTTCTCTCTCTCTCTCTCTCTCTCTAGACAATTTTTATTGAATGTACTACCACAACATGGTGTTTGATAGTAAAATTGGAATCTCACTCATTGCTCTGTTTTTTTATCCTGAGTACTTGGGTAAAGAGCATTAGTAGTAGAGAATATAAATGGCTTATTGCAAAGCTAGGTATAAGGAAATTCCAATAGAAAAATCCTCATAACAGAGTAATGCCTCACTTAGCAACAGGCTTAAGGTCTAACAAACATAAGCTTATGCTTAGGTAATATTGTTATGCAAAAAATTGACACAGTGAATTTATTTAGAACTGGAGAATACAATCACCTATATACTTAGATTCTTAAGCCACAAATGAGAGCAACATACTGTTGTACTGAATTTCTTAGAAACTTGCAACTATTTCTTTATCAGCTCTTCTATCTTTAGTGTATAGAAGGGCTACTGATTTCTTGGAGTTAATCTTGTATCCTGCTACATTGCTGAAGGTGTTTATTAGCTGCAGCAGTTCCTTAGAAGAATTTTGTGAATCATTTATGTATACAATCATATCATCTGCAAATAGAGATAGCTTCACTTCTTCTTTTCCAATTTGTATCCGCTTAATCTCTTTTCGTTCTCTTATTGCTTTAGCTAAAATTTTGAGAACTATGTTGAACAGATAAGGAGAGAGGGGACAGCTTTGTTTAGTTCCTGATTTTAGGGGGATTGCTTTGAGTTTTACTCCATTCAGGTTGATGTTGGTTGTCAGCTTTTTGTATTTATTATATATTATTTATTATATTATTATTTATATATTTAGGTATATTCCTTTATTATATTTAGGTATTTTCCCTGTATTCCTTATCTCTCCCGAACTTTTATCATAAAGGCAGGTTGGATTTTGTCAAAAGCTCTCCCATGTTCCTAGATAGGTAGGATCAACATAGTAAAAATGGCAATTCTACCAAAAGCAATCTACAGATTCAATGCACTGCCAATCAAAATCCCAACAAACTATTTTTTGGACCTTGAAAGAACAATGATCAATTTCATTTGGAATAACAGGAAAGCCAGGATTGCCAAAACAATTTTACTCAACAAAAGAACCTCAGGAGGTATCACCATCCCTGACATCAACTTATACTATAGAGCTACAGTAAAAGAAACAGCCTGGTACTGGCATAAAAACAGACTTGTGGATCAACGGAACAGAATTGAGGATCCAGACATTAACTCAAAAACCTATGAACACCTGATCTTTGACAAAGAGGACCAAAACAATCAATGGAAAAAACAAATGGTGTTGGCATAGCTGGATGGTAGTGTATAGAAAAATGCAAATAGATCTGAGCCTGACACCCTGCACAAAACTCAAATCCAAGTGGATCAAAGACCTCAACATAAACCCAGCCACTTTAAAACTTGATAGAAAAGAAAGTGGGAAATACACTTCTATGAATTGGCACAGGTGACCACTTCCTCAATATAACACCAGTGGCACAGACACTAAGAACAACAATCAAAATGTGGGATCTCCTGAAGCTAAGAAGCTTCTGTAAAGCCAAGAACACTGTGAATAGGACAAAATGACAGCCTACAGAATGGGAATAGATTTTCACCAACCCTACAAGTGTGTAGAGGACTGATCTCTAAGATATATAAAGAACTCAAGAATCTAGAGCCCAAAATCTTGAATAACCCAATTAAAAAATGGAGTTCAGATCTAAAAAGAGAATTGTCAGCAGAAGAATTATGAATGGATGAAAGACACCTGAAAAAGTGCTCATCATCTTTAGCCATCAGAGAAATGCAAATCGAAACAACTTTGAGATACCATCTGACACCAATTAGATTGGCTAAGATAAAAGACACAGAGGACAGCCTATGCTGGAGAGGATGGAGAGCAAGGGGAACACTCCTCTATTGTTGGTGGGAATGTAACCTTGTTCAGCCACTGTGGAATGCAGTATGGCCGTTTCTCAGAAAACTAAGAATCAATCTCCCCAAGGACCCAGCAATACCACTTCTGGGTGTATAACCTAAAGATGTACAGTCACACTCCAAAGTTATTAGCTCAACTATGTTCATAGCAGCATTATTTGTAATAGCAAGAACCTGGAAACAACCTAGATGTCCCTCAACTGAAGAATGGATTAACAAACTGTGGTATATCTACACAATGGAGTACTGCTCAGCAGTAAGAATAAAAATGATATCCTAAAATTACAGGCAAATGAATGGATTTGGAGAATATCCTCCTGATTGAGGTATCACAAACTCAGAAAGACAAGCAGGGGATGTATTCACTCCTTAGTGGACTCTAAACAAACAAACAATAAAGAAAAAAGCAAAGCATGTCCAAGCTGCAAACTACAACCACTGAACAGCTTGAGATCAAAAACATCCTGGACTGACACCATGGATCCCACTCCCCCTAGAGGAACACAGGACTCAGTCTTGAGGGAGGGGGGAGAAAACTGCATCTGCTTGGAGTGGAGACTGAACTAAGCAATACTGGGGCAGTGGGACCATGGGACTGCCTGTAGCCTGCCCAGGGATGGGATGGGGATTTGTGGAGAAGAAAGAATGACCTGATGTGGTGGGAGGGGGTAGGGACCTTGAATAAGGATATACATGGTTAGAAAGTGTGACTTCTTTGTTAATAATAATAATAATAACAATACTAATAAATGGAAAAAAGGAAAAAAAAGAATCATCTGAAAAGTCACAATGAAAGATGATCTAGGTTGAACTGTACGCATATCTATGAAGCGCTATCTTGATCATGTTAATTGAGAAGTGAAGACCCATTCCTGGTGGGTGACACCATTCCCTAGGCAGGGAAGTCCTAACTGCATAAGAGTGATGAGAGTGGAGAAGATGAGCTGAACACTAGAGTGCATGAACAAATTTATTCTTTTCTGTTCTTGGCTATGAACTTAAGCCTGTTATTATATTCTTTGTGTTAGCCCTCTTGCCATTATACTCCTATAATTATTTGGGTCAATTAAATATAATTTTGAACAATCAAAAAAAAAAAAAGAAACTTGCAGCTAAACTGTAGGTATCATGTCAGCTCAGAAAATGTGCAGTATAATATTAGGTTAAAAAAAGTCTTCTCCCTTCTATCCTCATAAGTTGTCTATACATTAGTGGTCTATCACCCAAAGTATAATTACAAGTCACTTTAGATTCGTTGTTGTTTCTTGTTTTGTTTTGATATGGTCTGACTTCAGTTTGTTTTATATTATCTGCTCATTTACTTAATTATTTGTTTTGCTTTCACCTTCAAATAGATTGTGTTGATAGTTATCTTTGACCATTCCTGAGCAAACCATTGTCCATAGTTATTAACAATCTAGATTAAAAAAAATAAATCCTATAGATTGCAGTACTTTTTTATTTTCAGTTATTGAGATAAGACATTCACTTTCTCAGCCCAATTAAACATTGTCCTGTCTCACCATCTCACATTTGACCACAGTTGGAAACTAGATGATCAACGCAGTCTTCTTAATCCAACATTACTTTGTTCAGCTAGATGTTCTATTTTTCAAGTCAGAAAGAGGTGGATTTTTTTATTTAATGAGTAAAATTATCTCAATTTGACAATGCTAATTACAGGAGTCCCTAAGATGTTGAATAACCTCTCCCATGCAAAGTATATCACTTAGAACAATCACATACACCTCTTAGCATTATCTCTTAATATAGGCAACAGAAATTACCGGCTGACTTCTAAATATCCTCTAGCTTTTTTCTTCCCAATATAACCAGAGCCTACCAAATGTGTAACATATCCAGATAAACATGATGTTTATGCAAATTCTGCATACTTTGTCTGCCAATCAGTGCAAGTTACTCCTGGTTGTATGTTGCTTTCTGATAACTACCTACAAACAAAAAGGACAATGGAGTTTTCTCTTGTTGGATTCCCTTACTAGAGTCAAACTCTAACAAACAAATTGTTCCCAATCAGGTTAAACATATTAAACAAAAAAAGTTTTGGGCTTCTGTATTTCAGAAGTCTCCTATCACAACAATAAGAGCATATGTCATTTCTAGACTAATATTTTCCATTTTATCTGAGGAATTCTTTTACTTCCATACTCCAGTTCTAGTGTGTAGGGGAAGGATGGATATTAATTCTCTACATCATGGAGAACATAGGGAAAATCCATATTGTTTTTGTTTTAATGAATGCTTCAAATAATTTTTATTGATCTTTGACTATGTTTTAGGAAAATCTGAGAAGATGCATGCTTTAATTATTATTTGAATATGTTTATATTGTGAGGCTAATTTTTCAAAGGTAAGTGCATAACCCAAACTTCTTGAAAACAATTATTTTATGTAAAATATTGACATTTTATTTCAGCTTTTTAGTATTGCAATTAAATTTATAATGTCTTATGCAAAGATGATGACCTCTCTTCAAATGTCAATGACTTGGAACTTTAAACCTTACAACAATATATAATGGCTTATATATTAAAGTACTGATTTTACTAAGCATAAAGATAAGCACTGCATAGAATTATTATTTTTGTCAGACAACAATAACTCTGAAGCTATGTTCCTAAATGTGAATTGTGAGATAAGTGATACATTAATAAGAACATGGAAGAACCATGATTAAAGAACAGATGTTGATAAAATGAGCCAGTCTTATCCACAATATATAGAATAGCTTCCCAGAACTAAAAGGGGTCTACTCAAAGTGCTAGAAACATATAATTAGTTATAATCTTGATAAAAAAAAATGTTAGATTATCCCCTTTGTATTTTACTGTATTTCTTTTTTTTCTGTGTGAGTAGAGAGAAATGAAACACAAAAGAAACTTAATATAATGTTACAATAATGGGTACATAGTACAGGTATTGTTCTGTAATTACTGGAAATCCTGTACTTTAAAAAAAAAAAATCCCGTGTAACTTATGGCCTAACATTAACAATGCTTACTCACTATGGTAAAGGACTGAGAATAATGTCACTTGTGTGTCAGATACCTATACTTACACAGTTCAAAGAATAATCCTATACAGATGTTACAAAGAAGAAAAATATTAGGACCAATATCATACTACTTATACAATTCAAAGCATAATCCTACACAGATGTTACAAAGAAGAAAAATATTTGGACCAATATCATACTGAGTAAACTATAGATAAAATACCATTTGTGATGTTGAAGATGAAGGAGAAAGTGGAGAAAATTACTCATGAGTAAAGGCATACAGAAGTTGACAATGACAGTCTAAGTGGAAATATTAAGAAGAGAAAATTCCTACAGGCAAAGATCGAAGAGTTTATTAGCAAGTGGAAGAGTAAGAGGAAAGAAAAGTCTAAAGAAAGGCCAGACTATTTCATTATATTACATATATAAACAGCTACACAGGCAACATCATTTTATGTATTCAATTAAGGTAATTGACTCAATTTTCAATGAAGTATTTTGACCGGCTGACTTTTAATTACATTTAGAATGTTGATAAAAATAAATTCCCTATCATATAAAAATGGGCCATGTAGGTAGTAATCTAAAATATACTATATGATTTACAAATGTGATACAAGGTCTGAGTGAAAAAATGAAGAAATGTTGTTTCTCCATAATAAATCAAACAACATGCGTATCAGAGTCAAAGATCTGAACTAATGAACACAGGCTCTGGGTACACGAATACACAAGCTACAAGTGACAGAGTACTCTAAAATATATAGCAAATTCAAGAAACTAGAGCCCAAAGCCCCAAATAACCCAATTAAAAATGGGGTTCAGAACTAAGAAGGGACTTTTCAGCAAGAGGATTACAAATGGCTGAAAAGCACTTGAAAAAATATTCAACATCTTTAGCCATTAGAGAAATGCAAATCAAAACAACTTTGTGATACTACCTTACACCTGTCAGGATGACTAAGATCAAAAGCATAGATGATAACCTATGCTAAAGAGGACATGGAGATAGGGGAACACTCCTTCATTGTTGGTGGGAGTGTAATCTTGTCCAGCCACACTGGAATGCAATATGGTAGTTCCTCAGAAAACTGTGAATAAATCTCTCCAAGGATTCAGCAATACCACTATAGGGCATACCCTAAAGATTCACATTTGCATCCCAAAAGCATTACCTCAACTATGTTCAGAGAAGCATTATTTGTAAAGCAAGAACCTGGAAACAACCTAGATGTTCCTCAACTAAAGAATGAATTAACAAACTGTGGTACATGTACACAATGGAGTACTACTCAGCAGTAAGAAAAAATAATATACTAAAATTTCCAGGCAAATGGATGGATTTGGAAAATATCCTCCTGAGCAAGGTTTCACAATCCCAGAAGCATAAGCAGGGATGTACTCACTCATCAGTGGACCTTAAGCAAAAGCATTCTTATTTCATTTAAAGAGGGAAAATCTTTAGCATGAATGTCTGGGATCTCCAGCTTTCCTTACAATGACACTATTTGTATCCAGTATCCACCTGCATTTGGCATCCTAAAGTTCCACTAAATTTGCTACTATTCTATCCACATCAAATATTTAAATACAATGAATAAATTAAAAAAAAGAAGAAAAGTGACAGAAACTTTGCAAAGGCACAGAATTCTGGCCCCAACTCACAGTTTAGTCAAAGAGAGCGAGGAAGAATTATATAAGCAAAGGGGTCAAGATCATGATGGGGAAACTCACAGAGACAGTTGAGCTACTGGGAGGTTATTGGCTCTGGACTGACACTTGGAAACCCACATGGGACTTTACTAGGCACTCTGAATGTGGAAGACAATGTGTAGCTTGGGCGGATTGTGGGGCCTCTGACAGTGAGACCAGGATTTATCTTATTGTATGAACTAGCTTTTTGGTGCCCATTTCCTATAGAGAGCTACCTTGCTCAACCTTCATTTGGTGGATGGGTTTAGTCCTGTCTCAACTTGATATGTAGACTATATTCACTCCCTGTGGGAGTCCTGACCCTCTCTGAAAAGAGAGTGAAAGGTAGGGTGGGGAGAAGATGGTGGCTAGTAGAAGGAGGGGAGGAAAGGGGAACTGTAGTTATTATGTAGGAAGAAATCAAGAAAGAAATCAAAATCTTCCTAGAATTTAATGAAAATTAATCGACAATGTACCCAAACTTGTTTGAGAGAAGTCTTGAGAGGAAAATTCATAGCACTAGATGACTACATGAAAAACCTAGAGAAACCCCACACTAGAGAACTAACAGCTCAGCTGAAAGCCTTAGAACAATTAGAAGCAAACTCACCTAGAAGGAGTAGACAGCAGGAAATAATCAAACTTAGTACTGAAATCAATATAATTGAAACAACAACAACAAAAAAACCAATACAGAGAATCAATGAATCAAAGAGTTGGTTCTTTGAGAAAATCAACAAGATAGATAAGCTCTTATCCAAACTAATCAAAAAGCAGAGAGAGAGTATCCAAATCAACAAAATCAGAAATGAAAAGGGGGACATAACAACAGACCTCCAAGAAATCCAGAGAATTATCAAATCATACTTTGAAAATCTATATTCCACAAAAATGGAAAACCTAGAAGAAATGGACAGCTTTCTGGACAGGTACCAGTTACTAAAATAAAATGAAGAACAGATTAATTACCTAAACAGACATATAACACTTAAGGAAATTGAAGTTGTCATTAAAAGCCTCCCCAAAAATAAAATCCCGCATCCAGATGGTTTCAGTGCAGAATTCTACTAGACATTCAAAGAAGAATTGCTACCATCACTCCTCAAACTATTTCACACAGTAGAACCTGAAGGAATATTGGCAAACTCCTTTTATGAGGTCACAATTACCCTAATAGCCAAGCCACTCAAAGGAGGAGGGACAGGGAAAACATTACAAAGCAAGAAAACACAGGAGATGCAAAGGCCTGCTTGTGTCATGAAAGGAAAATTCAAATTAATATTTGCAGTGTTCAGCAGCAGTATGACTGCCCTACTGCACCGTATTGCCTCACCCTAGCCTCTGGGATAGGGAGCCACAGCATTCATTTAGTCAAGTTTCTAATAATTTGAGAGTTTGCTGAGACTTAAGTATTTCTAGTTTTATGTAAATATTCTTGGTGATGTGCATGCGTGTGTGTGTGTGTGTGTGTGTGTGTGTGTTACAGTGACACTATAAAGTGATTAAAATAAGGCAGTGATCAAATCTAGAAAGAGAAATTAAGAAATAACAATATGGGAGCTAGAGCATGACTCAGAGTTGATGAGCACTGGCTGTTGCAGAGGTCCCAGGATCAATTCCCAGCACTCATAGCAGCTCCCAACAATCTGTAACTCCCTTTTTCCCTCTGTAGACATGCATGTGGCCCACAGACATACATACAGCCTAAGCACTCATACATATTAAAATTTAAAATTATTTTAAAAGATGTAACTATTTCAATATTCAAGGGTGTATCAACTACATTACCAATACTTAGTTGCATTTAAATATTAGCTTTCTGTTCAGTGAGAAACATTTGTAACAAATTTAACAAGAATGTTTCAGGTCCATTCCCCTTTGGAGATTGGAGAGTTCCATTTATTTGAATTCTCAAAAAAGACCAGAAACAAAACTATGGTAATGCCAGATTGATTCCTCCCAAAGTAATCTAAAGTCAAGTGTACTTTGCAAACCAATTCCTTTCTGTACGGGGAAGGTGTTTGTGCCAGTGTGTCTGACTCTCTTCTCTTTTCACTGGGCTCCACACCTTTAGCATAATTTTAATATAGGAAGCTGGGAACAATGCTTTTAGCAAGTACTTTAAAGCACCTGTTTCCTTTTCTTGCTTTGTATTTTATTTCTTTGTTTTTTAGATTTGTGATTTTTAATACCTAAGACTGTGCATCCATTCTTCTGAAATACTAATTCAACTTTTAAGAATCAGTTACAAAAGCTTGAACTATTGACTGCTAACAGAAAATCTAGTAGATGCTCTATGATTCATTATTAAGCCATCAGAAAGGTAAATCAGGACATAAGATTTTGACTACTTTTCTCTAACTGTGCTTATTTCTTCATTCATTATCTACAGCCTTACTTTCTGGATATGTATTTGTTAATTTCTTTATTTATCTGTTTAGTTACTCCTTCTTTTCCAGAATTTTTAACCTTCTTCTTTTTTCTGTTTTGCAATAATACCATTTCTGATTTGTAAACATATTAGAGGAGAGGGCAGTTTCTAAACTCAATATCTATTTCTTTTTTTCATTTTTTATTATGAATAAAGTCATATTTTTATCTATGTATACCCTTGTACAAACTCCCTTCTCCCTCCTGCCCCTTCTAGTCACTTTCTATTCTCCACATCACTTAATCTCCTCCCCAGCAAGGGCAGGAGGTTCTGAGGTCCCAATGTGGCTTACTTTAGCACCCTCTCCAGGCAGATCTACCTTCCTCAGCACAGCATCAAGACTGGGTTAAGTGTTGCTCTGGAGCGAGTGGGATCCAAAGTATCTCTGTCCAAGGTGTTTCAGATCCCAAGCTGTTCAGTGTTTATGGTTTGCAGCTTGGACAAGCTTTGCTTTTTGCACTAATGAGTGAGTACATCCCCTGCTTATCTTTCTGGGTTTGTGGTACCTTGCTCAGGAGGATATTATCCAAATCCATCCATTTGCTTGCAAATTTTAGGATATCATTTTTTCTTACTGCTGAGTAGTACTCCATTGTGTACCACAGTTTGTTAAACCATTTTTCAGTTGAGGGGCATCTAGGTTGTTTCCAGGTTCTTGCTACTACAAATAATGCTTCTATGAACATAGTTAAGCTAATTCATTTGGACTTCAAATGTGCATCTTTAGGGTATATGCCCAGTAGTAGTATTGCTGGATCCTTGGGGAGATAGAGTCCCAGTTTTCTGAGAAACTACCATACTTAAAGCAGCTATTTTCAAAACAAATTGTGGTGCTTCTAATAATCATATTGATATTTCATATGACCCTATTGTATTTGCCACAACGCATTTCAAAATGCAACATTCTGTATACTACTATATAAATATGTTTAATAAAATCAATCCAAAATTAATTAATTAAATTATTAATAGAGCAAATAATATCACTTATATGTGACAGACACCCAAGATTTAATGCCTATCAAATAGCACATGCAGAGAAAGAGTTAAAGTGAAAAGCACAGACTACTTCTCAGTAATCTTGGGTCTGCTATGAACTGGGCTGTATCATCTTTAGAGCCTTCAATTTCTCACTGTGTAAAATGAGGGAGTAGAATCAGCTAACTTTGCAGGTTGCTTTTTGCTCTATCAATGTGTGTGCAGAAAAGCATTTTACATGATGGAAAGATCAATGGAAAGGGGCATATTCCTTGTAAAATCAAGACTAATTAGAGGTGATTCAATAGTACAAAAGATGTGTAGCTCATTAATGATCCCAAGACTAGAAACCATGCTGTCTATTATCTATTTTTTCTTTTTCATCTTTTTGAAAAGTGTTTAATTATCTTCATGAGTAATCATATGAAGATGATTTATATTAAGATGCTGATGTCACAGTTAATGGACCTAATGAAGTATAACCAGACTCCAGATTTCCCTTTCTTGTAGATAATTGATTTTATAAAATGTTTAAGCATATGTATGGCAAATGTTTAGAAATCATTTCCTTGTTATATTTTTACTATTTGCAATAACTACAATTTAAAAGGCCCTAATGGTGATTTTTACTCTCAGATTTGTAAAACTGAATAATCTCTTTGCTGACAAACATTGAGTTATATGTAGTTATTCCTTACTTTCCAAGGCAATGGTCAAAATTTGATTGATAGCATCATATGTTTCTAGAAGAAGTACATAAGGGGATTCATATTTTTTCTCATAATTAACTGAGATTCCAAGAAAAGCATATGACTATGTGTTATTATCAACTGGCAACTGGAAAGTGATAAAGAAAATGAATTTTCTTCCACTTGTAGCCAATAGTGAGTGAATTAGAAAAGAATCTTTCCTACAAAAATGAGCATGAGAAAATTAAAAAGTGAATCTATTTCAGATTAAATGTTTGACAACTTTTAATTCATAATTAACTTTCATTTCAAGGCAGATTAATTTACCTGGCACAAATCATACAATTAAATGCCTCTCTGTGAGTATGATTCTTCAGTATTCTATGCAAGTGAAATTTACCATATGTGTTAACGACATTTGAATCCAGTAAATGTGATTCCCATATAAAAAATTAAATCTGTAATTACTAAATGCAGAGTATTTAACAAGTGCATTTTCTTGGACTAGAGAAGTAAGGCTGCAGAGTTAAGTAGAACCTCTAAATGAGTCATTGAATCCTATTTTACCACATTATTATAAAATTTTCATTGATTACTAAGAATGAAGTTGCTGTATTGGTTGACTGTATTGACATAATGTTCAGCTATTTAATGTGGGAGTAAACCCTGAAAGGGAATTTTCTATTTACCAAGCACCACATCTCTTCTGTTTTGTCTGTTCTATCCCTTTTTGCAGTCTATATTTATTTTGCTTTCCAGCTATTTATTTCAGCCTCATCCTTTAATATCAATATCAAGGTCAGTCAGTAAAAATATCTATGATAATATATTATTTATTAAATAAAGATTGCCTGAAGATCAGAAGACTAAGCCAACCATAGTGTTAGCCATAAAATTCAGGCACTGGTCACACACACCTTTAATCTTAGCACATAGGAGGCATAGATCCAACTGGATCTCTGTGAGTTCAAGGTTACACAAGATTAGTCCAGTCCAAAGAGGAAAAGAGCAAGGCAGTGGTGACACTTAGGATCCCATGCCTCTGCTCCCAGTACTTGGAAAGCATACATGCCTTTAATCTCAGTAACAGGACATCTGAGAAATGAAGTGATATAGCTCAGCAGGGAAAGGAACATAAGGTTGGAGGAAATTGGAATTTGGCCCATTTCCATTTCAGACTTGTTGTTGTCCTTGCTTTTCCATTTAGTCTTGGGATTCTTAAGGATAGTGTCTTCCCTTTTCAGCTGAGAAGTTGACAAGGTAAAAAATGGCTTGCCTTATTCCTCTGTTTTTCTGACATTTTAGCATTTACCCCAATATCTGGTATTTAATATAAAATCAATTAGAATTCATGCAACGTATGTCCAATGGGTGAAGGTCAACATCTACTCCCTTTCAAGTTTGTTAAATAAAGCTTTGTATAAATAAACTATGTACCAAATCCACCTATACTTTGCTCAGAACTTGTTCACTTTGCTATTCTCTTACCATCTGACATTTCAGGAAACCTTACTAACTCTGTTTCCAGATAATACCACACCTCCATTATGTTGCTCTGATCATTAAAATTCTTGAGTGAATATTTCTAGCTGTATGCTAAGAGCTTGTATTATGATCTGGATTCAAGCATAAGCACTGAGAAACAGAGATTACAATTCAATTATCTATTTTTCCCCTTTGATTAATATAAAGCTGAGATTCAAAAATTTTGTATGGATCTTTAAAAATGCTGATAAATATAAAAAAATCAAAGTTAATATTCAGATTAGAATTTTTGTACTTAGAATGCAAATAAATTTTTACACTTTAAGGAATATACATCCATTAATTTTAATAAAAGAAAGTCATATATGTTTTTATATTTGGAACAAGAACCTGGTTCTTTATTCATGGGTGAAGAGATTGAAGGGCTTATATATTAACCTTTTCACTGGAATTCATACATATTCTTTTTTTTCTTTTATTTATTTTGTATTTATCAAGAAAAACAGTAAAATGAATTTAAAATTATCACGGTAAAAACCCGCCGCCAAGAGGTATGTTTTAAATGAGGTTTATTTTGTTAGAAGCACTTACAAAATAGAGGTTTTAGCAACCCGCCAAGCCGCCATGCTGACCTACAGCCTTTCCGCTACGAACCGTAAGTCCCGCCCCTTCCCCAGCGCTCTGCAGGAGAGACCACCTACCCTGTACTTGTGGTGGTCTCTCTCTAGGTGTTGTTCAAATCCCGTTCTCAGCGGCCACGCCCCTCTCCCTCAGCTTCTGAGTTCTGTTGTCCTGATTTCCCACTATAAAAATGCTGAGAAGTTAACAATAACTATAAAGAAGATAAAAATCATAAGCATGACTGATCAAGGGAGATAATGCAAATAAGATTGCTAAACATATATTTACTTTGTGTGCAGCTTTCCCTGTGAATTTTTTTTCCATCCCTGTATATCCTTATTCAAGGTCCCCTCCCCCTCCCCCCCACATCAGGTCATTTTTTCTTCTCTGCAACTCCCCATCACCTCCCTGGGCAGGGAGCAGACAGTCCTATGGTCCTACTGACCCAATAATGCTTGGATCAGTCTCTACTCCTGGCAAATCCAGATTTGTGCCCCTCCCTCAAGAGTGAGTCAGGTGTTCCTATAGTTGGAGTGGGATCCGAAGGGTCAGTCCAGTGTGTCTCTGATTCCAAGCTGTTCAGTGGTTGTGGTTTGCAGCTTGGGCATGCTTGGCTTTTTTTCTTGTTTGTTTGTTTAGAGACCACTAATGAGTGAGTACATCCCCTACTTACCTTTCTGAGATTGTGATACCTCGCTCAGGAGGATATTCTCCAAAACCATCAGTTGCCTGCAAATTTTAGGATATCATTTTTTCTTACTGCTGAGTAGTATTCCATTGTGTAGAAGTACCACAGTTTGTTAATCCATTCTTCAGTTGAGGGACATCTAGGTTGTTTCCAGGTTCTTGATATTACAAATAACGCTGCTATGAACATAGTTAAGCTAATACCTTTGGAGTGTGATTGTGCCTCTTTAGGGTATACACCCAGAAGTGGTATTGCTGGGTCCTTGGGAGATTGATTCTTAATTTTCTAAGAAATTGCCATATTGCATTCCAAAGTGGCTGAACAAGCTTACACTCCCACCAATGGAGGCGTGTTCCCCTTGCTCCTCATCCTCTCCAACATAGGCTGTCATCTGTGCCTTTTATCTTAGCCAATCTAACAGGTGTTAGGTGGTATTTCAAAGCTGTTTTAATTTGCATTTCTCTGATGGCTAAAGATGAAGAGCACCATTTCAGGTGCCTTTCAGCCATCCGTAGTTCCTCTGTTGAGAATTCCCATTTTATATCTGTGCCCCATTTTTTGATTGGGTTATTCAAGGTTTTGGGCTCTAGATTCTTGAGCTCTTTATATATCTTAGAGATCAGTCCTCTATCACTTGTAGAGTTGGTGAAAATCTTTTCTCATTTTGGGTGCTGCCATTTTGTGCTATTGGCAGTGTCCTTGGCTTTGCAGAAGCTTCCAAGCTTAGGAGATCCCACTCGTTGATTGTCGGTCTTAGTGTCTGTGCCACTGGTGTTATGTTTATGAAGTGCTCGCCTGTGCAAATTTGTAGAAGTGTATTTCCCACTTTCTCTTCTATCAAGTTCAAAGTGGCTGGGTTTAAGTTCAGATCTTTGATCCACTTAGATTTGAGTTTTGTGTAGGGTGACAGACTTGGATCTATTTGCATTTTTCTACACACTTCCATCCAGCTATGCCAACACCATACTATCTTTTTTCCATTGAATGTTTTGGGCCTCTTTGTCAAAGATCAGGTGTTCATAGGTTTTTGAGTTAATGTCTGGATCCTCAATTCTATTCCATTGGTCCACAAGTCTGTTTTTACGCCAGTACCAGGCTGTTTTTATTACTGTAGCTCTAGAATATAGCTTGAAGTCAGGGATGGTGATACCTCCTGAGGTTCTTTTGTTGAGTAAAATTGTTTTGGCAATCCTGGCTTTCCTGTTATTCCAAATGAAACTGAGTATTGTTCTTTCAAGGTCCAAAAAATATTGTGTTGGGATTTTGATAGGCAGTGTATTGAATCTGTAGATTGCCTTTAATAGAATTGCCATTTTTACTATGTTGATCCTACCAATCCAGGAACATGGGAGAGCTTTCCATTTTCTGATATCCTCTTCAATTTCTTTCTTCAGTGATTTAAAATTTTTGTCAAATAGATCTGTTACTTCTTTGGTTATATTTACTCCAAGGTATTTAATACTATTTGCAGCTATTATGAAGGGTAATGTTTTCCTTATTTCTTTTTCATCTCTTCTATCTTTAGTGTATAGAAGGGCTACTGATTTCTTTGAGTTAATCTTGTATCCTGCTACAATGCTGAAGGTGTTTATCAGCTGTAGCAGTTCCTTGGAAGAATTTTGTGGGTCACTTATGTATACAATCATATCTGCAAATAGAGCTAGCTTCACTTCCTCTTTTCCAATTTGTATCCCCTTAATCTCTTTTCTTTCCCTTACTGCTTTAGCTAAAACTTCGAGAACTACATTGAATAGATAAGGGGAGAGAGGACATCCTTATCTAGTCCCTTACTTTAGTGGGATTGCTTTGAGTTTTTTTCCATTAAGTTTGATACTGCTGTTGGCTTCTTGTAAATCGCCTTTATTATAATTACGTATTCTCCCTGTATTCCTGATCTCTCCAGGGCTTTAATCATAAAGGAGTGTTGGATTTTATCAAAGGCCTTTTCTGCATCTAAGGATATGATCATGTGGTTTTGTTCCTTTAGTTTGTTTATATGATGGATAACATTTGCAGTTTTTCATATGTTAAACCAGCCTTGCGTTTCTGGGATGAAGCCAACTTGGTCGTGGTGGATGATACCTTTTATACATTGTTGTACACAGTTTGCCAAAATTTTGTTGAGAATTTTCACATCAATATTCATGAGGGAAATTGGTCTGTAATTCTCCTTCTTTGTTGTGTCTTTGAGTGGCTTGGGTGGTAGGGTGATTGTGGCCTCATAAAAGGAATTTGGCAATATTCCTTCAGTTTCTACTGTTTGAAATAGTTTGAGGAGTAAGGGCAGTAATTCTTTGAATGTCTGGTAGAATTCAACACTGAAACCATTTGGACCAGGGATTTTATTTTTGGGGATGTTCTTAATTACAGCTTCAATTTCCTTAAGTGTTATAGGCCTGTTTAGGTAATTAATCTGATCTTCATTTAATTTTGGTAGATGGTACCTGTCCAGAGCTGTTCATTTCTTCTAGGTTTTCCATTTTTGTGGAATACGGATTTTCAAAATATGATCTGATAATTCTCTGTATTTCCTGGGGGTCTCTTGCTATGTCCCCCTTTTCGTTTCTGATTTTGTTGATTTGAACTCTCTCTCTCTGTTTTTTGATTAGTTTGGCTAAGGGCTTATCTATCCTGTTAACTTTTTCAAAGAACCAACTCTTAGATTCATTGATTCTTTGTATTGTTCTTTTTGTTTCAATTATATTGATTTCAGCTCTTAGTTTGATAATTTTCTGATGTCTACTCATTCTAGGTGAGTTTGCTTCTAATTGTTCTAAAGCTTTCAGCTGCACTGTTAGGTTTCTAGTGTGGGATTTCTGTAGGTTTTCATATAGGCATCTAGTGCTATGAATTTTCTTCTTAAGACTGCTTTCATTGTGTCCCACAAGTTTGGGTATGTTATAGATTCAGTTTCATTGAATTCTAGGAAGACTTTAATTTCTTTCTTATTTTCTTCCTTGACCCAGAGATGGTTCAGCTGAGCGATGTTTAGTTTCCATGAGTTGGTAGGCTTTCTTTGGGTTTTGATGTTGTTGAGCTCTAACTTTAGGTCCTTGTGGTCTGATATGTTACAAGGGATTATTTCCATTTTTTTGTATCTGTTGATATTTGCTTTATGAATAATTATGTGGTCAATATTGGAGAAAGTTCCATGAGGAGCTGAGAAATATATATATTCCTTTGCGTTTGGGTGGAAGCTTCTGTAGATATCTATTAAATCCATTTGCATCATAACCTCTTTTAGACTCCTTACTTCTCTGTTGAGACTCTGTCTGGTTGATTTATCCAGGGTTGAAAGTGGGGTGTTGAAGTCTCCCACTCTTAGGGTGTAAGAATTGATGTGGGATTTGGACTTTAGAAGTGTTTCATTTACATAAGTAGGTGCCCTTATATTAGGGGCATAAATATTTAAGATTGAAATTTCCTCTTGAATAATTTTTCCTATGATGAATAAGTAGTGACCATCTTGGTCCCTTTTAACTGCTTTTAGCTTAAAGTCTAATTTGTTAGATATTAGGATTGCAACCCCTGCTTGTTTCTTAGGACCATTTGACTGGAAAATCTTTTCCCAACCCTTTATTCTAAGCCTGTGTCTGTCTTTGCGGTTGAGGTGTGTTTCTTGTAGGCAACAGAAATATGGCTTCTGTTGTTGTATCCATCTTGTTAATGTGTGACATTTTATAGGAGAGTTGAGACCTTTGATATTAAGGGAAATTAGTGACCATTGATTCATATTTCCTGCCATTTTTTTTTGGTAACTTGTTTGTATTTCCTTTCTCTAGGGTATTCTTCTGTGGAATTATTGGTTGTTTGTGATTTCGTGGGTGGATCTGGGGTCCTTAGGTTGGAGTTTTCCCTCTAATACTCTCTGTAGTGCTGGATTGGTAGATAGATATTCTTTCATTCTGGCTTTGTCCTGAAATACCTTGTTTACTCCATCTATGGTGATGGATAATTTTGCAGTATAGTATTCTAGTTTGGCAGCCATGCTGTTTTAGTGTCTGTATAACTTCTGATCAAGCCCTTCTACCTTTCATTGTTTCAATTGAATAGTCAGGCATTATTCTGATGGGTCTGCCTTTATATGTGAGTTGGCCCTTTTCTTTTGTAACTCTTAAATTTTTTTCTTTGTTCTGTATGTTTTGTGGCTTGATTATAATGTGGCACATTGAATTTTTTTGGGGATCATATCTATTTGGTGTTCTGTAAGCTTCTTGTATCTTTATAGGCATTTCCTTCATCAGGTTAGGAATGTTTTCTTCTATGATTTTATTGAAAACATTATCTGTGCCTTTGAGCTGGTATTCTTCTCCTTCTTCTATTCCTATTATTCTCAAATTAGGTCTTTTCATGGTGTCCCAAATTTCCTGAACATTTTGAGTTATGGCTTTTTTAATTTTACTATTTTCTTTGACTGATATATCTATTTGAGCTACTGAGTCTTCCACTTCAGAGATTCTATCTTCCATCTCTTGAACTCTGTTTGTTATGCTTGAATTTGTGGTTCCATCTTTTTTCTTCAGGTTTTCTATTTCCATCTTTTCCTCATTTTGTGCCTTTTTTATTGCTTCTATTTCAGCTTTTATTTCAGCTTTTATTTCCTGGCATGTTTCTTTCATAGATTTGTTCATCTCTTCCAATTTTTTGTTTGTATTTTCTTCTATTACTTTAAGGCTATTTTTCATATCTTCTTTGAGAGCTTCGATGATCATCAAAAAGGTATTTTTGTTGTTGCTTCCTTCTGTTTCCTCTTCATTGCTCAGTTCAGGTCTTGTATTTGTAAGATCACCACTCTCTTCTGGAGTTACCATTTTGTTCTTTATATTATTATGTAATTTTTTGCACTGACGTTTACCCATGGCTTCAGTGGTTCATGATTAGATGGGTCCTGGTCAGTTGTGGCACTTGGGCTTGTGTGCCTCCTGTCACCTCTCTGGGCGGGGTCTGAGTCTGTCCTTCAGGGACCCCTGTAATTATCTGTTTGCTCAGTTGGAGGTCGAGGTGGGTAGCGGTGCAAATTCCCTCAGCAGCAGCTGTGGATATGGTGAGAGGCAGACTCTATCTGCCCCTGCCACAGAGTGCACTGGGACTCTGCAGACAGCACCTGGTCCTGGAAGGAGAACTGGAATCGATGGGCCCATACATTTTCTTATCTAGTTCAGCATTGCTTTCTCTTTCTCTCACTCTCCATCTCTGTCTCTTGCTCTCTCTCTTTATTTCACTCATGTGTGTATTGTGTGTGTGTGTGTATTTATATTGCTTGAAAAATTAAAGTCCAGGAGATAAGGCAGATTTGGGGGTTTTATCAACTCTACTTTTGTAGAAGGGAATGCCAAGGTCAGAAAACTTTAGGTAAAAATTGACAGTTCTTTTTATTTGCAATTTTTCTCTAATGGAATTGTGGCTCACTATTTTTCTAGTTCTTAATGACAGTAACTAAATACTCTTGGACTTTTACTTTTGAGTATTTACAATGATTTTTCAAATCTGCCCTTTTATACAGGTAGATAATTTGGGACACTATCACAATATTGGTTATTCTTAGTGATTATCATCCAAGATATTACTTCCTGGATTTGCTCCTACTTTTCATGGGTCAAACATGCATGAAATACTGCTCTTTTAGGATTCCTGGAGCTGTATGCTGGTAGCTGAATAACAAAACAGTGGCTTGATATCAATTACAAACTGTTAGGTCTATAGATCATGCTTTTTCTTAGTTTTCTCTTGCATTTAAGTTAACCCATATTTATTAATCTATGTATTGTCTCATGTTTCATGGATTTAATTGTGTTATATTACTTCTTGCTCATCTGGAAGCTCTCTGTGTCTCTAACAACATTGTCTTTTCTGTCCCTATATCGCTCTTGGATATTCCACATAAATATAGCCTATCTTGTGATAATCCAAAGCAGTATTTTTATTACATATAGGTGGCAATGCATATTCACAGATTATAGAAAAACTATTCTACAATAAACAAGAAGTGAATTGTGGAGGTTTAAATTTAACTGCCACAGAAATGGGAATTGTAGCCCAGATTATTGGGTATATAAACCATATGAAACAACAACCATAAGGAAGAATTTTGTGCAGTGTTTGAGGTTTTAGTCTCTCCCTTGCTCACTGCTCAGTAATAAGCGCCTATTTATAAAACAGTGAATTTTTGGACATTGTTTATCCCTTTTACAAGAGCTGTTGTGTGTTTTCATTGGATATTACACAGTTAGAAATGAGAAAAAAAGAAATGGTTAAAGATGACTGTTATTAGGTAGTCCCATTATACATGTGCAGTCATGCACTTATTCATTTACTTGCTTTGGCTACTAAGCTTCTATTTTCAAGTTATGTGAATAAAATATAGCCTGATTGGAGAATTTATTACTTCATTTCTATGATCCATACAACAAACTATCCTATTTTCTCCTCATAGAGGGGAAAATGTAAGTAATTTCACAAAACCAAAAGAATCTTAGAGTTCACTGGAAAATATTTTTCTTTTAAACATTTGCAACTAATATCTTATGAAAGCTAAGATCTTGATCTCTTACATACTTGTCAAGTCATTCTTCCAAAAGTAACATTTCTACATTTTGCTCAAATATTTGTGCTTTTCCAATGAACTTTATATTCTTATTGACTGTTATATTGTTTCTTACTTCAAAAGACAAAGCATTTGTCTTTAAAAATTATCTGAATGTTAGGAGATTTATCTGGGACCTCTAGAAACAACTGTTCTTTGACAGACTTCAAGAAAAAAAATTGCCTATTCAATAAATGATAGTACAAATATGAACTATTCAAGATCAGTTGTTTTGAATTTAATCTTTTCTCTCCATGTATATAATCAAATGTATAAATTACCTAGCTGTAGAACCTGAAATTACAAGTTCTAAGAGGAAGCAAAGGATACACTATTAGATGATTTTTCTATGTAACTCCAGAGGCACAGGCAACATAATAAATTTGAAAATTAGAAATCGAGATTATAACCCTTGAAGCCTTTGCGTTATAAAGATGATGGTAGCTTGCAATAATTTACAGTAAATTTTATGCATGCATGACTAAATTGGAGGTGTTCAAAGCCTCCTCTCACAAAATAATATCAAAATAAAAACAATTAAGTATACTAATTAAATCAGCATATATTTGTTTATATAATTTAATATCATAGTGTAACTCCATTAATCTGTGCAATAATTTAGTATTAATTAATATGTTTCTCAAAAGTTCCAGGGAGTCCCCTAGGAAGAGGAAATAGAGAAGATATCCTTAGCTAATTGTGAGCATAAGGGGTTGCAACCAAGAAGAGGCAGGAACAAATCATGAGAGAAGGAGATGATTAAATGAGAGGAACAAGGAGAGAGAGAGAAAAGAGATGGAGATGTTAATAGAAGAAGCCAATGTGGGGTTGGAAATAGGGAAACCTTCAAGAACTCACAGGATGTCCCTGGCTAGGTCTCCAACCAAAAGCGAAGGTGTTGCCTAAACTGAACTTCCCCATAATCAAATGAATAATCACCCAAAGTATCATCCCAGAACTTACATCCAACAATGAATAGAGGCAGAGGCAGGGATACATGGCTGAGCACTGGGCTGAGTCCCTGGTCCAGCTGATAGGAGGTGAGGAGACTCTATATGAGCAATATATAGGGACAATGAGGAAAATTCTCAAAGGGATGGCTGGCTAGAGTTCTGGAGAGCTTACTGAATCAAGAACAGTCACCTGGGAACCATCTGGAAAAGGAACTAATCTCTCCAAGGATAGACAACTGTTCACTGATATGGGCAATATGTGGAGCCTCAAGGGAAGGGATCCGACTGTGTTTCTGTGCATAGATTAACATCTTGGAGCCCATTCCCTCCAGAGGAACACCTAACCCAGTCTGAATATTAGGATGAGAAAGTCAGACTTGCCTGTAGTGGACGGTGAGCTAATTCACCTTAGGTCCTCTTGCCCTTTCTCAGGAGGAGATAGTGTGATGGAGAGGAGAGAGGTTGAAGACTGACTTGGAAGGGTTGGGAGTTGTAACAAGGGGATACATGGATAAAAAAAGACTTTATTCTATAAAAATAACAAAAAAGTTAAAGGACATAGAAATCTTAAATACCCAGATTTGTTCTAAGTCGCTAAATAGATACTTAAGATTTTTTTAAGCTTCAGCACATAATTTAATACAATTGAAATATTTAGCAATACAATTTCCAACCAAGATCGAAAGCATTCTTTAAAACAGTGGTTCTTTGGAAGATGAAATGACTCTTTCACAAAGGTCCCTTAAAACCATCATAAAACACAAATGTTACATTGTGATTCCTGACAGTCACAAAATTGCAGTTTGCCAAGTAGCACCAAAAATATTTTTATGTTTTGGAGTCACCACAACGTGAAAAAGCTGTTTTAAAAAGTCACAGTATTTCAAAGGTTGAGAACCACTGTTTTTTTTTTTTAACATATTCTGCAATTTTTTGACAGAAATTAGATTTTAATGTGTATATGGATTTATTTCTGGGTCTCAATTGAATTTCATTAATTAACCTGTCCAGTTTTATGCCAACACCATGTGATTTTTATTGTTATAACTATAGTAGAAGTTGAAATCAGGGAGGGTGATACTTCTCAAACTTCTTTTATTGTATAGGATTATTTTACCTATCTTGGGTTCTTTACTTTTCCATATGAACTTGAATAATGTTCTTTCAAAATCTGTAAAGAATTGTGTTAGAATTCTCCTGAGGATTGCATTTAATTTGTAGATTGCTTTTGGTAGCATAGCTATTTGTTAATGTTAATGTAACAAGGTGGGTACAAGGGAGGGGGTCATTAGATGTTCCTGGGAAGGGGATATAGGAGACATTTTATGAATGGAGTAGAGGTAGGTGTGGATGGGAACATGAGCTATCAAGTTGAAAGTGGCAGGGATAGAGGGAGAGAGTACTGAGACTACTGGAAGTGGGGATTTAGGGTCAGGTTTAAACCTGGTGCAATGGAATCTCTCAGCAATCCGTAAGGCTTACCCCAGATAAGACTCCTAGCAACAGTGGGTATGGAGCCTAAACTGATGGTCTCTTGTGACAAGATTTTTGCCAGGCCCATTTATCTCCAAAGAGTCTACATCCATCAACTGATTGAAACACATGAAGACCCACAGTCAAACATTAATCAGAGTTTGAGAAATCCTGAAGAAGGGGGGAGGGAAGGATTATAGGAGACAGAAGAAGGGTCAAGGACACCACAAGAAAACTTCAGAATCAACTAACCTGAGCTCATAGGGATTCACAGAGACTTAACTGAAAACAAGAGAGGACACGCCTAGACATTCTGCCCATATGACAGTTTTGTAGCAGGTTTGTCTTGTGGAATTCCTAACAGTGGAAACAAGGACTGATTTCAACTCTTTTACTATCTTTTTAAGTCCCTACTCCTCATAACAGGTCGCCTTTCTCAGCTTTAATACACGGAAAAATACTTAATCTTACTGCAACTTGATATGCTATATTTTGTTGATAATCATAGGAGACCTGCCCTTTCCTAAACAGAAATGAGGGAGAAGTAGATTGGAGATGTTGGGGTGGGAAAAAAGGGGTATGGGAAGAGAGACATGCATGAGAGATGAAAAACTGTGCCCAGGATGCAAACTAAATAAATAAATAGACAGACAGACAGACAGACAGACAGACAGACAGACAGACAGACAGACAGATAGATAGATAGATAGATAACAGTATTAAAATATTCTCCCCAATGTGTTCCAAGATTCCAAAAAAGATATTCTTTCTTATAATATCCCTTAACTTTAGTTTCTATTCTACTTTCTAACTTTGTCTTTTTAATATGTCTCTGCCACTCTTCCAAATGCACATGCATACAATATCTATACATACAAACACACAAGCTATGTACTGTGGATAGTGGTTCTTACGGTTTTGCTAAAGAAGTCTGAGAACTCCCTTCATCTGCAGTCTGCAGCCTGGAGAATTGGGGATACTGCTGAGATAGTTCACAGAGTATAATGCCTCCAGGAGAGCGTGAGATTGACACGCGATAACATGGTATAAGTATCAGTCTCATTGAAATATAATCTGCAGTAGACAAGGTCAGAAAATGTGTATCCTAGAATTAAGAGAGAAAAAAAAATCTCTTCTTCAACATTTTTCCTTTTATATTTAGGCCATATACTTTCTTAGTCTTTCAGAGTAGCATAGTGAAATTCCTTATATTGGTTCTGACAAACAAGAGACATTTATTTCAAAGTTACAAACAATGAGATACTAAGGATAAAGCACTATTAATTTGTAAATGTGGTAAGGTTTCACATCCTGACCACAGATAACCATCTTCTCAATGTGATCTTCACAGAAAAAGGAACAATGTATCTCTTCTATTGTTTTATAAAAGATTCCAATTTCATTCTTAGAGGCTTTGTCTGCAGAGCCACTCACCTACCAAAGGCCCCAACTGTTATTACAGTTATAACACAAATATTTTATAGAATACATTATCAGCCGTGACTCTAAAAGGTATACTAAAATAAAGGGTAAGGAGGAAAAGAGTCTATGTCATTATCAGAGGTTCGCTTAGTTTCAAAAACTGGTTTTAAACATTCTTTGATGTTTGTTGTGTAAGACACTATGCTACTGTAATGCTGATTCAATTACCATTAACACTTTCACTCAAAGCTTTAATTTTAAAAACATTTGTGTAGTGCTAATATGCTAGTGCATTAGTTTACTATTCTACCAGAGTACTGGCTTAATACTACCACCAACAACAAAAATAACATTTTCTACTTTTCAATCTAATGATGTAAGTCTACAGGAATTTGCAGTGTCCAAGATTGCTGCTATCGACAAGACTAGTTTCTTCTACAGACTTTTTTGTGATAATACATTTTCTTGCCTATTTCAGCTTCCAGGGGCCACCTGTCCTCTGTCTCTGACCTTCCATCATCTTTAAATGGCATTACTCTTGTCATTGTCTCTACTATCACATTTCCTCTTTTGACTTCTGCATTGTTTTATTAGGATCATTGGGGTGATGTTGAGCACCCCTGCAAAATCCAGGAGACCTCCATATCAGGGACCTTATTTACATCCACAACACCTTTTGCTATCTGCTGCTATTCTTATAGCATTGTAGGTTAGGATTGGGAAATATATTTTGGGTGGATTATAGATATTTGTTCCTAATTATTTATGCAGTGATAGCATACACAGAGTTGTCATAGTTGCCTTGTAGAAAACAGAAAATAGTGAAAAGTAGTTACTCATAGAATTTCTTGTATTTTTTCATATTCTGATAGCTTACTGGGCAAGTCAGAAAGAGAGCCAAATATAAGCAAATTCAAATAGAATCCAAGATGATTTTCTCTTTTCATTATTTACAACTGATGCAGAGTCTGTTTTAATACTATGAATATTTTCATACTTCAATTGACTAAACAAAGCAGGATTTAAATTGGTAATTTCACAGTCAGACTGCATTCAAAGTTCAGTACATTTGATATTTAAGAGGTCACAAATAATGTCACTTTTTAATAATGTTTGAGTGTTTTTCAAATTTATAAACTCATCTGCTGCGATGTTATTATCCAATGCAATAAAAGTTATATTCCCTGAAAGGCAGCGGTCTCTAAACATTGATTTTTGGTCTGAGATCCCAAGGTGATTTCACTTGTCTGAGATGAATGAGGAAAATATGGTGAAATGTGACAGATACTCATAAAACTAATATATTCAGTTTTATGACTCTCCCTCTTACTTAGCTTTTTTTCCAAAACAATATACAAAAGAAAATACATTTATTCCCTTGAAAAATAGTGATTTTTACTAAATTTACTGATTATTTGCATCAAATAAGGGTGCATTGCACAGGATGCAAACACCTTGATGGCGAAAAAAAAAAAAAAAGAAAGAAAGAAATTAGGCATGAAGCATCCTCTAAGTGAGATACAGTTTTTCTTATGCATGTAGATATTGACTAAAGTTGGGTAAAAAATCCAAAACGGTAGATAAGAGGCACAAATGCCTATTCTTAAATGTGTGAAAGTTTTGTTAAAATAGACTCTTAGAAAAAGCTAAATATTAAACTTCAAGTTTTCCTATTAAAGAAAGAGAGTGGATGGGCTGACAAGAAGACCTAACAAGTATAGGCACATGCTGCCAAGCTGGATCATTTGCGTTCAAGAGAATCCAACTCCCTACAAGTTTGCCTCTGGTTTCCACACAAATGCAAACATGAGAGCATGTCACTAAATAAATAATAAAACAAGCAAAGAAATAAATTGGCCACATGTTCACCAAAGATTCCATTCAAAAAATATGTGGAAGCAAGGAAGTAAAAATAAATGAAACAATGTGTTACTTTTATTAATGTAACCACTGATAAAGCAACTTAAAGAGGAAGCAATCAATTGTATATATTTACTACAGCCATTTGAGTCATAACACCTGTTAGATCTCTTATTTCTCTGTTGAGTTTTGTCTGGTGTACCTATCCATTGATGAGAGTGAGATATTGATGTTTCCCACTATGGAAGGAAGAGGAGCAGTGGTAGATATAGGGAAAAAAAACTTTTTAAATTAAAAAAAAAATGAAAAAAAGGATATGAAACCAAATAAAGACTTTTCTCCCCACAAAAAGGCAGGGATTAGTTTAGCTCACAATTTGAGATGACAGCTCACCGGGGGTAAAGCATGGCAGAAGGAGGAAGAGGTATCTAGTCACATTGTATTCATAGTTAGGGTCACAGAAAGGTAATTGGTGTTCTCAGCTCACTCCCTATTTTATTGGGTCACATCTATATTTAAGACCCATCAGCAAATTCAATATAGAATCATTCTCTCTAGTAGAAACAGAGAGTTGAATACTAGATGATTACAAGTCTTTTCAATTTGACAATCAAAATTAGTCATCACACATTGGAAGCTTAATGTGACAAGTTCTCCATGATTCACATGAAGAGGACACCTCAAGAATTCCTTCATATTTTTTTTCCTCTGGAGTTAGAGGAGCTTCATAATAACAAGATATTGGGAGACATTAGCTGTATCTATATTGATATGCATATAGAAATTTATTAAACCAATTAAATGAAATGACAGTAATATATCTTAATCTCAACTCTAATAAGGTTTTATTTTGAGCATTTCAGGTGGAGTTCAGACATTTGACAGAATCCCAGACTGACTCCCTAGACTACAATCAAAGATAACAAACAGAAGAATGTAGCACAAAAGGTAATTTTGATGGGAAAATTTCAATGGAAAAAATTAAAAACTGGTGTGTGTATGTATGTGTGTGATTATTAATGTAATTCACAACACTTTTAGGAAGGTGCTTATTATCTGGGAAATAAAAAACTAAGATCAACACAGAAAAAATCTTGTTATATACATAAATAATTTATAACAAATTTCCTAAAAGTAATAAAATACAATTCTTTTTAACAGACTTGGAAAGAGGATCATTCATGAAACAAAACCCATGAGAACCTGTGCATGTTATAAATATGATTATATTTCATTTCATTCCTTTTTATTAGTGTGAATTCGTCTCTAAAATGCAGTACTCAACAAGACATTTTCAATAAAGTTTATAATTGTGCACCTAGGATGCTTACTGTCATAAAATTATTTTAATGAACATGATCCAAGTAAATGATTACTTTTAATTGCTCAAAATAACACAAAGCTAAAGCCTTGTTTATGAGTAATTATCCCACATGTTGGAACACAAACCAAAGCTTAATAAATACATAAACAATTTAAATGATTTCATGTATTCTATGTGGCTGTTATGAAATAATACTTAAGATATAAAGCTCTTTTCATCTTCAGAAATTTCTTTCTCAGATCTTTGCTCATGTTTAAGGATAAATGGAAGTTGAAAGTTAAAAATTATTTTTTATATTAAAAAACATTTTTATCTTCCTTAAACTTTTATGAATATGAATCAATTTTTTGATAGTAAGCCAACTTTGTAAATTTCATTGTATGGATTGTTTAGTTTGTAAAATAGGTGATATGGAACTGTGCTATATAGAATGTTTTATAATTTCTATATCAATAATCTTGTGTGAACTTGACTTTGGCTACTTTTACTTTTCAATTTCAGCATCTTGCTTAGAATTTGTGTTCTCTAGTTTTTCTGTCTTCTGTTAGCATTGTCAGCATCTGAGGTAAAATCTTCTACAAAGAAAATATTTTATTTATTTGTAATGTGTTAGTTTTATATTTGAGTAAAAAGAAAGATAATAATTTGAATCATGTTGTGTACTTCATTAAATTACCTTGGAATTATATATATAGTAACCAATCCTTGAAAGAGACAACCTGCTAAAACACCACACAAGAAGATAGGTGTAATCTGTGTTTTTCTGGATATGTGCAGGTATGTTTGTTGAATTTGATCAATATTCTATCTTTAATTATTGAGGTTTTATGAATTTCTTTTTTATTTTTGATTAATACATTTGTTTTTTTCTTTATTCTTTTTTATTGTTTTTTTGAAAACCAATGTCCAACTTTATATAAATAAGCAAAACATTCTGGATAGCTAAAAAAAAAACATACAGTAATAAAACAACTCCTTTCTCTAAAATACATGAAACCTAAAAGATCAACTCTAATGCTCCTCAAGTCATGGCAGGTTAAAAAAGTACAGCATGTCACAGCTAATGCCCATGGATATGGATGCACTATGGCCACCACAAATTTCTGTGAAGCAACCCTTTATACTCAAACCAGAATTTTTCTTTTGTTTGTTTGTTTGGTTGGTTGGTTTTGTGTGTGTGTGTGTGTGTGTGTGTGTGTGTGTGTGTGTGTGTGTGTGTGTGTATGTGTGTGTGTATGTGTGTGTGTGTGTGTGTGTGTGTTAAATCACCTTATTTACCCATCATCTTTCAATGAAATAAGAGTGTTTTTGCTTAAAGTCCACTAATAAGTGAGTACATCCTCTGTTTACCTTTCTGGGTTTGTGAGACCTTGCTCAGGAGGATATTCTCTAAATCCATCCATTTGCCTGCAAATTTTAGTATATTATTTTTCCTTACTGCTGAGTAGTACTCCATTACAATACATACCAATCACATATACTTCCCATTCCTCTTAGTAGTACCCTCCCACCCATGTGCTTTCTCTACTCCCCCCTCCAAATATACCATATACATTTTCTGCTGCACATACACTCATCAGAGCATGGCTAAACTCACAGAGGCTAATTTGTCAATGATAACTGAGTCTTTTCTTATCTGCCATCAGAAACCAACAGCTTTGAATAGCTGCACCTCTACATTCCTATCACAATTCTTTGTTTTTTCCAGGCTACTTTTTTATATAAAATAAAGTCTTTTTTTTTTTTTTTATTCCATGTATTCCCTTGCTTCCCCTTCCAACCCCTCCAAGTCAGCTTTCAGGCTCCCTCATGCCCATCCCCCCATACCCTGCCCAGGAAGAACAGGAAGTCCCAAGATGGTTCAGCTCAGCATCCACTCCAGGAAATTCTAGTTTCCTCATTCTAATATCAAGACTAGGTTAGGTGTTCCTCTGGAGTGAATAGACTCCAATGTTGTGATACATTACATATTTAATAAAAACCGGTGTAACAACCCTGGAGAGAACACCAGAGACAAGGACATAGGAGAATGCAATAGCAAGGTTTATTGATGTAAATACAAGCCATGGCAGGGAACCCAGTCCAGCTCTTGCCATAGCAAGATCAGGAGGGGCTCCTGAGGGGAGCTTAACAGCCACTTTTAAAGGGAAAAACCACAATTTGGAATTACTCTAGTCAAGGTTGTGTGCTGACAGCTAATCTGGGGAATTTCTTCTTGAATCTGGGCCCAGGAATGATGGTGGTGTATTTTGACTAGAGCATTTGGTGGTCAGATATCAGGGTCAGGGTGGTATGGATTCTGCAGCTGTAACTTAGTTCATGCTGCCCCTTTGTGAACTGCAGTTTCTAGCAATAATCTCTGAAACTGGATGAAGGACTCTTTCTCAGAGCTCTGTCTGCTTTAGTTCTGCATAGTTCTCTAAAATGGAATACTCCTTTTAGTCCTGAATCCTGCCTGGATCATCCAGGTATCCAGCTCATTCTCTCCTAGAACTGGGCAAGTTCCTGCCAGGAATGTAGAACTGAACACTATTTTATTTCTATGACTACTAGAATACAAAATGACATTTCTTGAACTAAGTTTACTCTCTTCACCTGAAATATTGGGGAGACAGCACACAGTCAAATTCTAGGCAGACAGAACAGGAAGTTTTTGATCCTTGAGTACAAACAGCTGAGATTCAATAAGGCACACTTTTAATCCCAGCACAGGGCAGGGAAAGCAGGGAGTGGTGATCTATACCCTTAATCCCATAACTCCAGAGACAGAATTCCCACTGTTTCTGTAAGTTCAAGGATACCTACTAAACAGAGTAGTTCACACTTTTAATCTAACCTAGATGGGATACAGCTGAGGAGAAGGATATATTAAGGCCTCATAGGAATTCAGCAGAGGCAAAAGCTACTTGCATAAGCGACTTGCTCAAGTTACCAGGAGAGCAAGGCTGAGGAAGTTGCAAGACAACTGGGTGAGAATTGACTGTGGTGCTTCCTCTTTCTAGTATTTCAGCCTTCTCCCCATAGTTGGCTATCAGTCTCTTTCCTTACAATATGAATTCGTGCATCACTCCAAAGTGCCAGTCCATGAACAGAAACACAATCTGATCCCCACCCCGCTTGAGGCTCCATATACTGCCTGCCTTGTCAATAGACAGATGCCTATCATTGGAGGGCCTAGTTCCTTTTCTTGATAGTTCTCTGGTGGCTGTTCTTGATTCAGTGAGATCCCCAAAGTTCCAGCCAGCCATCACTGTGAAAAATTCTCCTCATGATCCTCTTGCCTCTGCCTCTTTCATCAAATCCTACCGGCGTGCACCACCACAACCGGCTCCAAATGCATTTACAAAGAAATACCAGGCAAACGTAAATAGATGAAGCCAATGAAATAACCTAAAAAATGTAGAGGTCGTAAGTGACAACAAAGACTGAAGAAATAAGTAAAATAAAGTGATGAATGTAAACAACATGTCATAGCTCTAGAATTTCTCCTTCCATGGTAATACTCCGAGAGGACACCATGCCTATTGCCAGTAGTGTTAGAGCATTTGCAAGATTCAATCTGTGTTCTCTATGAGTTTATGATTACTGGTTCTAGGATCTCCATGGGATGGATAGAGGAATGGAGAGATGTCTAGGAGATGAAATAGGGATCTAGGAAGAACTGTGTGTGAATCCTTGTCTCTCAGCAGACACAGAATCCTCTGAGGACTTTGGTTGAAGAAAGGTTTCCCAGGAGTCCTCAAGTTGAATCAGAAGATTGACAGTTTCATCTGAATCTAATGTCCATGCTCCCACAGACATGCTGAGCAGGTTTTTAGTGTGTATAGGAGGCCTTTCAACTTCAGATGTTTCCATGGGGCTGGACCTACAAATGGTGACAGGACAATTAAGGAGCTTCAAGTATGAAGAGGAAGGTGGCATGTGGACAGAAAGGCAGAGATATCCTAGCGAGGGCATAGAGACAATGACCATGCACATCAAGAGATCCCACCATGATTGGATAAGAGTTGTAGAAGATGTTCTGAATGAAGTTCCAATGTCTACACTGAATTCAGGTTAAGTTTTTCAAGTTGCAAGTTATGGGAACCTTCTCATAGCTAAACAATGTAGTTGGAATAGATAATTGTTGGTATCCCTCAGGATATTGTCATCTGTGATAATTTATGATTTCTGTTTTTTCTGGCTATGGTAGTTTGAATAAAAATGGTCCCACAGGCTCAAAAGAAAAAAAGAAAAAAGAAAAGAAAAGAAAATTTTCCTCATAATCCCTATCTCCTTGCTCATATAGACCCTTTTCCTTCACTATCAGCTGGATCAGGTATTCAGCCCAGTGCTGTGCCATGTATCTCTACCTCCACTTCCATTCATTGTTGGATGTACTTTCTGAGATGTCACTTAGGGTGGCTATTCATTTGGTTATAGGGGAAGTCCTGTCTAGGTACCTCTTCCACTATTCATTGGACACCAAGCCAGGGACATCCTGTGATTTTTTGGAAGTTTTCCTAGCACCTGGTCTCTTTCCAACCCTACATTGGCTTCCTCCATTAATATCTCCATCTCTGTTTTTTCTCCCTGCTTGTTGTTGCTCTCACTCAGTCATATTCTACTCTCATGATTTGTTCCCATCCTTTCTTGGTTGCAACTTCTTATTCTCCCAACTACCTAAGAAAATATTCTCTATTTTCTCTTTCTAGGGGACTCCCTGGATGTCTCTCTTAAGTTCCTTCTGGTCCCAAGCTATTCACTTTGCAGATTGGGCATGCTTTGCTTTTTGTTTAAAGTCCACTAAGAAGTGAGTACATCCTCTGCTTATCTTTCTGGGTTTTGATACTTTGCTCAGGAGGATATTCTCCAAATCCATCCATTTGCCGGCAAATCTTAGGATATCATTTTTTCTTACTGCTGAGTAGTACTCCATTGTGTAGATGTACCACAGTTTGCTAATCCATTCTTGAGTTGAGGGGCATCTAGGTTGTTTCCAGGTTCTTGCTATTAAGAATAATGCTGCTATGAATATAGTTAAGCCAATGCCTTTGGGGTGCGAATATGTGTCTTTTGAGTATATGCCCAATGGTTGTATTGCTGGATCCTTGGAGAGTCTGATTCAGTTTTCTGAGAAACCACCATACTGCATTCCAGAGTGGCTGAACAAGTTTACACTCCCACCAAAAATGGATGAGTGTCCCCCCCCCGCCCTGCATTCTCTCCAGCATAGGCTGTCATTTGTGTTTTTGATCTTAGCCATTCTGACAGGAGTAAGGTGGTATCTCAAAGTTGTTTTAATTTGCATTTCTTTCATCGCTAAAGATGATGAGCAATTTTTCATGTGCATTTCAGGCATTTGTGATTCTTCTTCTGAAAATTCCCTTTTTAGTTCTGAACCCCATTTTTAATTGGGTTTTTAGGGTTTGGGGCTTTTGTTTCTTGAGTTCTCTGTATATTTTAGAGATTAATGCTTTGTCCTTTGTAGGGTTGGTGAAAAGCTTTTCCCATTCTGTAGGCTGTTGTTTTGTCTTAATTACTGTGTCCTTGGCCTTACAGAAGCTTCTCAGTTTCGGGAGGTCCCACTTATTGATTGTTGTTCATAGTGTCTGTACTACTGACGTTATATTTAGGAAGTGGTGAACACTTCCTAAATCTTATGCTTTCATTGAGGTTATTTTCCTCTTTATTAGTAAATTATAGCTCAAATAATTTATTCACTAAATTTGGCTGTTCTTATTTTTCACTCATATTCAATCCAAGCACATTTTTTGAGACTTTGCTATTAGTTACAATCAATATATAATTACCATTTTTAACCATCATTTTGTTTTAATTTTCTATTTTTCTTAAGATTTATTCTTTGACTTGTGAGTTACTTAGAACCAAGTTTTTAATATTTCATTAGGTGGATATCTAATTATTTTCTCTGCTATTGTGTGCTGTCATCATTGTATTAAGGTCTGTCTTGGAAAAGATCACTGACAAGTTTTTTCTGATATTTTTAGAACAAGTTTATGTTCTAACAGTATATTAATTTCTGTCATGCTTATTAAAATAATTTATCTCCACAAACAAAGAACACAAAACTACTAGAGGTCATTATAGAGATCTATTCTAATCATTATTAATATAGTTTAGCATTGCAGATATTTAAAAATAATCAATGTAAACTCATATTTACTTCAAACAGAAATAACACCCCATAATTTAATATACTGATCAAAACAGTCAAGGGGGAAATTAATCACACATCTAGATACTGGCAAAGAAATATATTTTAGCATGACATTAAAAAGTCCTATATTTTCTCCTGTTTAATTTTCAAGGTAAAGGACTCAGTTTTATAGATGTGGGAAAAGTGACTCAGAAAATGCAAGTGATTCCCTTTCCCAAGGCTCCTTGTTAGTATAGTTAGAGCTCTTATCTTCATTTTCCAATGCCCTTCTCACTTTGTTGAAGTAATTCTCTGCCATATTATCTATTTATTTCAGAAGAGAAATTTTTGTTAACACAGTACAGTAACTTACTTGATAACTATAGGCTTAATATGCATTGAAGAATGCATTAAGTACATTAATGTCATTTAGGAGGAAAGCTTTTTTAATTCAGCTCTAACTTTCATCCCCCCCCACCCCAGCTTAGTACTATAATCCCAGTTCTTAACAGGACACAGCTCTGCTCAGTCAGCAACTTACAATCAGTGAAAGTTCTACAAGTGTGTCTATGACAGCCTGAAGGTCAAAAGACTAGATCATCTCTATATCAGTCAATTCTCAGTAACTCAAGAATGTCAATCACTGGGAAAGATCAGCTAACCTATCTCACCACCAAACTCTGACTGATTTAATGTTCACAGCATCTGTTGTCAACAAAGGAAAATTGAGGGAGAAGAGATTCAATTTGTTAACTTCCAGTTTCAGGCAGTCAAAGCACACACTAGAATAAATATACTGTTTATTCTCTGGACTGGCAGCATTTTCCTGTGTGCTCTTATCTTGTGTTTTATTTAGCTCAACAAATCTAACTTTTTCTTTATCTCTTCCTTTGAGGTAGAGAACTCTGGGGTTTTGCAAAGAGCTACTAGGATGTTGATTGCAAAAGACAGAAAAGGAAAAGGTGCCATGAAAAAATGTTCCAGCATATAGCTTTTTGGAAAACCACTTTATTAATTTTACCCTTAAGATAACTGTGTATATTTCCATTATTGCAGAAAGGAGTTTCATTTAATTTTTGCCTTTCCACTGGTGGTGGCAAATATTAATTTAATTTGGAGCAAAATTGTTTTGGTTTTTATATTATATATTGAGATGATTAAGTATTCTGGACATGAACTTGTTATTAAAATAAGTACTATAATACAAATTTAAGATTATATGTAGACTCTAGTAATAAAAAACTTAAAAATATATGAACATTTATTCTCACTAGAACTAAACACTAAGTGGACAGATGAGGAGCTGGAGATGTACGTTTTTATCATTTCAAATCTCTAACTTCTGGATAAAGAAAGTAAGAGAGAAGAAAGACTATTGATCCTATAGTAAGAAGTATACAAGTGCTTACTGAAGGTTGTCTGTAAACCAAAATTATACTGTTTCCTAAGATTGAAAGACACGACATGTAGACTAGAGGAAAAATAAAAGTGACTAAGAAACCATAAGAGATAAAAATATTGGCAAAACTAATTTACTTTTACAGAATTCATATATTAGAGAGAGAAGTATCTATACTTTTGCATATTACATTTAAGACTTACGTGGGATGATTTCACAATCTAGTTTCAAAAAAATTGATATGTTTGTAAACTTATGATAGTGCCTGTACATGATAAACAGGTAAGCAGACACTATTGATACATGCATTATGGTGCAATATTCAAGAGACATACTAAGATTATTTTATTTATTTTTATAAAGCAGTTTATGTATAATTTTTGTGGTGAGTTTACCTAGGGAAATGAGAACAAATAAGGCACACACTAGGGATAAACCTAATACTTCCATCTAAAACTAATGTTGTGACCAAAGTCGTGACTCTAGAGAGACAACCAGAGACGAAGGTAGAGCAGAATGCAATAGCAAGGTTTATTGAGCAGAAACGAGCTAGCTCGTGAACCACTACAGAAGTCCGACACAGCAGAACCATGCAGGAGGGTTATATAAGATAGCAAGGGGCCTCTTTTTATAGACTGAAGTTATGAGTTAGGGTCATTTGAGGATAAGGGTATGATTCATTAGTTGATTGGCTCGTGCTGGGGAATTTTCTGGGAGCTAGGGTAGGGTACAGGGTAACAGTGGGACAGGCTTTTGATTGGTTGGCACTAAGGAAAAAATAACATTTCAGAAACAGTGGGTGGCTTGCATATTTTGTGATCAGTATACTCAGAGCTCTGGGGTCAGTCTGACCTATTTTTATTTTTATTTTTATTATTTCTTCTTGGGCATGTTTGGACTACTTTTGTTCAGGGTTGATGTGGAGGCCTTGGGTTCTTTTCTGCTTTGGGGAGAGCAGGGGACTTTCCAGCCACCAGGTCAGGAGGGTCAGTGGGGTCACCTTCGGGCTCTGTATTTTTCCACTAAGTTCAGCAGAGAGGAGAGGTCCTCTCACTTACATGATCATGAAGTGAGTTTATGAATATTATAGGGGTAATAATATACAGGTGTATAGAAGAGAGAGTCTTTTCTGCATCATACTTTACCTTAAAAGAACTGTATCACAACAAAGTCCTACTCCATTAATATTATGACCTCATGGAATCTGAAACATGGCTTCCTCTGACTTCCTTCTATCCTTCTTTATCTAGATTCAATTTGTTTACTTCTTTCTTTCATTGCAAAGAATTTTTAATCATACATTGAACTCCGATCATGGTTTCCCTTCCTCCTACTTTCCCAGCCCCCATAACCCATCTATATATTATCAGGAAACACAGTTGCATAAGGAATAATAATTTAAAAAAAGATCAAATCAATTAGAATATGACAAAACAAATCAAACAAGAAAAAACAAAAGAAAATGTACAGAAAACAGACATGAGACAGATATGTTCACACACAATAATCTTATAAAAATTCCAACATGAAGTCCTAAGATATACACAAAAGATATGATGCTTTTTAAATGTCCTGAGTTATCATGACGAGACAAAAAACTTCCAAAGATGTCATTTGAGTTCTTCTTGTGTTGGCCATCTACTGCTGTGCTTGAAGCCTAACCTTAATAGTGATGTTTCTCTAGTGAGACTTCTTTGAGAAATTTTTTTATTATATGTTGCTATCAATTCGAGATAGTTTCTGGATTAGAGATGGGAATGTATATCCACTTGTACTTTCTAGTCTAGGACCACATCTGGTATAAAACCTTGCTGCCCCTGTGCATGCTGCCACAGTCTCTGTGACATTATAGTGAATCAGCCTTATTGTTTCTCGTAGCTTTGATTCCCACTGGCTTGTGATAGCATCTTCATTTCAATTAACAGTCTGCTTCCTGAATACTCCAGCGTGTGTCAAGATCACTTAAAATTGACCTGACAGGAACTTAGGTATGAAATCTCAGGAGAGGATTCTCTATCTCTTTTCCTTCCTTTTAGCATGGCATATTAACTGTTCTCTTATCCACAGATCTAGTTATCACTGTATTGTTCTACTGTTTCATCTATATGGCTACTTAGCTAAGTATATCTCTTCTCCCAAGAGAGAAAGGGGATTAATATAATGGCAAATATGTGTGATCATTTAGTGTTTTGAAATGTTTTAAGAGTCCTATAATGTTAACTATACATCTATCAGTATAACATGGAGAATATAAATAATAAACATTTCTTCCAAATCTGGTAAAAAATCTTATACAATATTGTTGCTACAGTAAGATAACACAAAACTAGAGCTACTTACCTTTGCATTTAATGAGGCCAAACAACCTCTTCTAATGGAGAATACAGAATAATGCCAGTCCAGCAATGGAAGAGTATTATTGTTTAATATAGGGTTTGATTGCATTATAAAACAGATGTTTTCCATACATAAATAAATATCATGTTTTCTAATCTGTTATGAAAACTTACATCTATGAAATATTAGAGTGGAAAATACACGGTGGTTAAAAAGAGAGTTAGCATCCTTTTAGTAATAGGTTACATGTAATTCTGAATAATACACTCCTTGCTCCAGTGCTTAAATCATTATCAATGGCTAAATAAATCTCTTAGGTAATAATGGAGAGAATAAAATATAATTTTGGACACAATTGTCATTCCTTTTTTTGTTTTTATCTCACTTTATTACCATGGATAAGCCAATATTAGGCAAAGGTTTGTCTCAGTTCAGGCACTTCACCTATGTATGTGTGTTGCCCATTGGGTTTTTTATTTCCTGAAGGCTTTCTAATAGCCTCCAACAAGATGAAAATAAAAGCATACTCATAACTACCAATCTACATGAACAGAAAAGAATGGGGAAAGAGTATTTGAAGGATAATTAGTAGAAATATTCCAATTATTTTAAAGTTTTTCATTTGTTTCAGAAGTTCTATAAATATAAGCAGACAAAATCCAGAGAAATCAGTCACAGGCATGTATGAAGTAACCCAATGAGTTACAATAATAAACATCTCTGCAGTGCAGGAAATAAATTACAATAACTTTAGCTGATGCTGCTG
Organism: Sigmodon hispidus; assembly: GCA_004025045.1. Taxonomy (NCBI): domain Eukaryota; kingdom Metazoa; phylum Chordata; class Mammalia; order Rodentia; family Cricetidae; genus Sigmodon; species Sigmodon hispidus. The sequence continues at coordinate 42,774 of PVIH01012444.1, forward strand.
AATGAATTACATACTTTGGGAGGAAAATGCACATGTACCTCTGGACTACTGGTAAATCAATCCATGACGTTGATAATTAAATAAAAAGGTATAACACCAAAGCTTCAAATAATGATTAATGTGAAATATATCTTAGTACTCAAAATGTTTTCGCAACTAAACAATAAAATTACATTAAAAAAATTAAATTCATTAAAATTCAATACTAAACTGGATATGTCAATATACACATTTAATCCTAGAACTTTAGAAAAATAGGCAGGAGGATAAAAAACTAAGATCTTCTTTTTCTATGCAGGGAGTTCTTGGATAAGATTCAGACATGAGAGTCCCTGTCTCAAATAAATAAACATAATAGAATATTACTGGAGTTAACACAGACTCTAATAAGCATTGCATGCATCATATAGAAAACTTCTGTCCAATATTATTTAGATGCATCACCTTACAAATCATTTATACATAACCTTAAAATTCTACCATAAAAGTACTATAAATCTACCACACAATTTGAGCAAAATTTTGTTTCTCCTGCTTCATTGAACTAAGTTCAATATTTAAGGAAATACTAATTTAATCTAAGTGATATATTACATCAGTAAGTATAGAAAGCATTAACTGTAATAAAATATAAAAACTTGATAGTATAAAATTTAACTGCCCATATTTGTGAATTAAAGTTTATTTCAGTGATTCCTTTCAAGAGAGCTGTTAAGAAATATGTACTTGTTTATAGCACATTGTCTGATAGAGCAGTACCAGTATTTCTGTTTTTGTATCCATACTAGAAAAGTTTGATGTTCCTATTCATTACCTCTAGAGACTGTCTTGAATTATTTTCTCAGTTTCCTACATGAGATATTTTTGCTCATGTTATGTGTCATAGTTAACCTTTTAAAGTAAGCTGCAGAATCTAGACTGCCAGTAGTTTGATAATTCTAGATATTGAGATTCTGTCTCAATAATTACTGATGAGAGTAGGTAGCTGATTGATGTCATGGAGCCTTGGCCACATATTGGAATGTCTAGAGCTGTTTTCTTACCTGTTTGCCAAAGTTCTATAGTCAGAATGGCTACCAATCACCCAATTGGTTAATTTTGCAATTTCATTAGCATTTCTTTCCTTTTTGGCTTTTACTGACAGTTTTAATTCAAGATAAATATTTACAATCACACTTATTGCAAAGATTTATATTTGAGATAACCCCAATTCAGACAATACTCACTATATCTAAAAGTAGAAAATGCAGTCTGCACAGCACACTGCTAGAATAAGAGCAGCAGGGAAACAGCTGAGTCCTTGAACCTGGGCAAAAGGTTGAGAGGTAAGAGATCAGCTTCAGGATGGAACACAGTCTGCTCAGACTATGACTGGCATAATAGCAGCACGGAAGCAGAGAAGTCCCTAGGAGCACAGCTGAGAGGTCAGAGGTCAGACATTGACTTCAGTCACCTGAACCCAGGCCACTCAGCTTGGGCAATGAACACAGTCTGCTCAGAGTATGGCTGGAATAATAGCAGTAGGGGAACAGTCAAGTCCCTGGGCACACAGCTGAGAGGTGAGAGGTCAAGAAGTGACCGGAATCATAGCACTGCTACCTCACAAGGACAGCCCACCCTCTGAAAACATAGCTGATTAAGAACCCTAAGACCAACAACTCACTAAGAGCCAACCAGGAACTAATCAAGAGTGAATTGTAAAAGAATACATACAACAATACAAAGTTCAATAACACACCACCAGAAGAAGCAAGTGGTTCTATGGCTTCAAGACCTGAACATAACAATGAAGAGGGAAGAGAAGAAATCCAACTTAACAATAGCTTTATAATACTAATAGAAGCATTTAAAGAGGATATAAAAAGCTCCCTTAAAGAAATAGAAGAACATACAAACAGAAATTTAGAAGAGATGAACAAAGCCCTGAAAGAAAATAAAGAAAACCAAGAAAAAAAAAACCAAAAAGGGGAAAGAAATTTACCAAAAATTAAAAATTGAAATAGAAGCAATAAAGAAGGCATAAACTAAGACAAAGCTAAATATGGAAAATCTGAATAAAAGGTCAGGAATCACAGATTCAAGCATAACCAAGAGTATCCAAAAGATGCAAGAGAGAATCTCTGGGTTGAAAGACTCAATAGTGGTAATAGATATATCAGGTAAAGAAAACACTAAAACCAAATAGCCATAACAAAAATTGCCCAGGAAATTTGGGACACTATAAAAAGGCCAAACCTGAGAATAACTGATATTGAAGAAGGAGACCACCAACTCAAAGACATAAAAAATATATTCAACAAAATCGTAGAAGAAAATTTCCCCCAACCTAAAGAAGGATATGCCTATTTTAAAGATACAGGAAGCCTATAGAACACAAAATAGACTAGACACACATAAAATGTCTGCTCACCATATAATAATCAAGCCACTAAACCTACAGAACAAAGAAAAAATACTAAGAGCTACAAAGTAAAAAGGCCAAATCACCTACAAAGGCAGGCCCATCAGAATAACACCAGATTAATAAATGAAAAAATGAAAGCAAGAAGGTCCAGGTCACACATTATAAATACACTAAAAGTGCATGGATGCCAACATAGACTACTGTACCCAGAAAAACTATCAATCAACATAGATGGAGTAAACAAGATATTTCACGACATAACCAGATTTAAAAACTACCTAGGCACAAATCCAGCCTTACAAATAGCCCTACAGGGAAATCTCCAAATTTAGGAAACCAGAAGCACCCATGTAACCATAAACAATTAATAACCCCACAGAAGAACCCTCTCCCCCTAAAAAGGAAATACAAGCTACTACCAAAATGACAGGAAGTATTGATTATTGATCATTAATATCCCTTAGTATCAATGGACTCAATTCACCTATGAAAAGACATACCCTAAAACAATGGATGCAAAAACAGAAACTATCCTTCTGCTACATACAAAAAATGTACCTCAACTTTAAAGACAGACACAGGTTCAGAGTAAAGGGTTGGGAAAAGACTTTTCAATGAAGTGGCCTTAAGAAACAAGTTGGCATAGCAATTCTAATAACTAACAAATTACTTTAAAGTATAATCAATAAGAAGAGACCAGGAAGGTCAATAATTATTCAACTCAAGAAAAATAGGAGATGAAATTTTAATCCTGAATATCTGTTCCCCTAACACAAGAACACCCACATATGTAAAATAAATACTACTAAAGCTTAAAGCTCATATCAAACCTGACAGACAGATAGAGGGAGACTTCAATACCCCACTTTCCCTCTTGGTTAAATCAACGAGACAGAAACTCAGCAGAGAAAAAAGGGATCTAACAGAAGTTATGACCCAAATGGACTTAGTAGATATAGACCAAACCCTCCACCCCCAAAAAGGAATATACATATTTCTCAGCACCCCATGAAACTTTCTCTAAAACTGATCACATACTAGGTCATAAAGCAAATATCAACAGGTACAAAAAAAAAGTAGGTGTAACTCCTTGTACCATATCAGATCACCATGGTCTAAAGTTAGATTTCAACAACATCAAAAATCACAGAAAGCCTACCAACTTATGGAAACTAAACAACACTCAACTGAACCACCTCTGGGTCAAGGAAGAAATTAAGAAATAAATCAAAGATTTCCTAGAATTTAACAAAAATGAATCAATGAAATACCTAAACTTATGAGATACACTGAAAGCAGTCTTAAGATGAAAATTCATATCACTAGATGTGTACATGAAAAGACAAGAGAAATCCCACACTACAGAACTAACAGCATAGCTGAAGGCCATAGAACAATTACAAGCAAACTAACCTTGAAGTAATAGATAGCAGGAAATATTCAAACTTAGAGCTGAAATCAACACAATTGAAAAAATATCAGTGAATCAAAGAGTTGGTACATTTAGAAAGTCAACAAGATAGATAAACCCTTATGCAAACTAACCAAAAAGCAGAGATAGAGTATCCAAATCAGCAAAATCAGAAATGAAAAGGGGAACATAACAAGAAAACCCGAGGCAAACTGGATAATTATCAGGTCATACTTTGAAAATCTATAATCTACCAAATTAGAAAACCTAGAAGAAATGGACAGCTTTCTGGACAAGTACCATTTAACAAAATTAAATCAAGAACAGATTAAAGGTCTAAGCAGTGCTATAACACCAAAGAAAATGAAGCTGTCATTAAAAGTCTCCCAAATAAAAAAAGCCCAGGCCAAGGCCAGGATGGTTTCAGTGGAGAGTTCCAACAGACATTCAAAGAAGACCTAATATCAATACTCCTCAAACTGTTCCATACAGTAGAAACTGAAGGAATATTGTCAAACTGTTTTTATGAGGCCACAATTGCCCTGATACCCAAGCCACTCAAAAGCACAACAAAGAAAGAGAATTACACACCAATTTCTCTCATGAACATTGATGCAAAAATTCTCAAGAAAATTCTGGCAAACTCAATCCAACAACATATAAACAAATAGAAGGAAAAAAACCCCACATAATCATCTCCTTAGATACTTAAAAAGTCTTTGACAAAGTCCAACCCTCCTTTATGATAAAAGTCCATGAGAGATGAGGAATACAGGGAAAATACTTAAATATAATAAAGGCAATTTACAAAAAGCTGACAGCTAACATCAAACTAAATGGAGAAAAATTCAACGCAATCCCACTAAAATTAGGACCTAGATAATGCTGTCCCCTCTCTACTTATCTATTCAACACAGTTCTCAAAGTTTTAACTATAGCAATAAGAGAATAAAAGGAGATTAAAGGATACAAATTGGAACAGATGAAATGAAACTATCTCTATTTGCAGATGACATGATTCTATACATAAATGACCAACAAAATTCAACCAGGGAAATTCTACAGCTGATAAACATATTAAGCAATGTAGCAGGATACAAGATTAACTCAAAGAAATCAGTAGCCCTCTTATATATTAAACATAAAAGACTAAAAAGAAATAAGGGAAAGATAACTTTTTGTAATAGCTGCAAATCACATTAAATACTTCAGGGTAGCTATAACCAAATAAGTATCAAATTTATTTGATAAAAAATTTAAATCTCTGAAGAAATAAATTGAAGAGGATATAAGAAAATGGAAAGATCTGCCATATTCCTGGATAGGTAAGATAAACAGAATGCAAATAGCATTCTTAACAAAAGCAATCTACAGATTCAATGCAATTACCATCAAAATACCAACACAATTTTTTACAAACCTTGGAAGAACAATACTCAATTTCATTTGGAATAACAGGAAAGCCAGGATTGCCAAAACAATTTTGCTCAACAAAGGAAACTCAAGAGGAATTACCATACCCAACTTCAAATTATACTATAGAGCTACAGCATTAAAAACAGCTTGGTACTGGCATAAAAAACAGACACGTGGATCAATGGAATCGAGTTGAAGACCCTGACATTCACCCACACACAAAGAAGACATGATTTTTGAGAAAGAGGTAAAAAATATTCAATGGAAGAAAGATAATATCTGCCACAAATGATGCTGGTATAACTGGATTGTATAAACCTATCACCTTGCACAAAACTCAAATCCAAGTGGATCAAAGACCTCAACATAAACACAGCTATACTGAACTTGATAGAAAAGAAAGTGCGAAATACCCTACAACACATTGGAACTGGTGACTACTTTTTTAATATAACACCAGTAGCACAGACACGAAGAACAACAATCAATAAGTGGGACCTCCTGAAGCTTATAAGCTTCTGTAAGGCCAAGGACACCATCTATAAGACAAAACACCAGCCTGTGGAATGGGAAAAAAAATTTACCAACCCTACAAGTAACAGAGGACTGATCTCAAAGATATAGAGGGAACTCTAGAAAGTAGAGCCCAAACCCCTTAATAACCCAATTGAAAAATGAGGTTCAGAACTAAAAAGGGAATTCTCAGCAGAATTACAAATGGAAGAAGGACACATGAAAAAGTGCTCAACATCTTTAATCATCAGAGAAATGCAAGTCAAAACAGCTTTGAGATAACACCTTACACCTGTCAGAATGGCTAAGGTTAAAAACAAATGACAGCCTATGCTGGAGAGCATGGGGAGCATTGTTGGTGGGAGTGTAAACTTGTTCAGTCACTTTGTAATGCAGCATGGTGATTTCTCAGAAAATTCAGAATCAATTACCCCAAGGATCCAGGAATGCTACTCTTCGACATACCCCCTAATGACGCAAATTAGCACACCAACCATTAGCTAAACAATGTTCATAGCAGCGTTATTTGTAATGGCAAGAACCTGGAAATAACCTAGAAAGCCCTCAACTGAGGAATGGATTAACAAGCTCTGTTATATCTACACATTGGAGTACTGCTCAGCAGTAAGAAAAATTGATACCCTAAAATTTACAGGCAAATGGACTGATATGGAGAATATCCTCCTGAGCAAGTTATCACAATCCCAGAAAGAGAAGGAGGGGATGTACTCACTCATTAGTAAAATTTAAAAAAAATGCAAAGCATACCCCGGCTGCAAACCACAACCACAGTACCGCTGGGGATCTGAAGCACCTTGGACCAGCACCTTGGGATCCATTCCCTTCTGTGGCACACCTGACCTAGCCTTGATGTTGGGATGAATAAATCAAATTTGCCTGGAGTAGATTCTGAACTAAGCTTCCTTGGAACCTTAGGACCTCCTGTCCTTGCTGGGGAAGAGATAAAGAGATGCAGAAAAGAGACAGTGACTGGGAGGTGCAGATCGGGGAAGAGAGTTTAAACAAGGGGATACAAGGTTTAAAAAAATGAGAATTTATTGATAATAAATAAAAAAAAAGAAAAGAAAAGAGAGAGATGTCATTGTACACAAGAGCTCAAGGCTGGAGCAAAGCTAAATGACACAGTGCCTCACTTCTGCATTGATGGCCTATAACAGGTTGGTGGGTGAGGAAAGTCTTATTTTCTTTCTTTTTTTCTTTTTTCTTTTTTTTAATTTACTTATTTTTTTCAAAGAAGTCACACTTTCTATCTTTGTATATCCTTATTCCAGGTCCCTTACCCCTCCCGCCACATTAGGTCATTCTTTCTTCTCCACAACTCCCCAACCCCTCCCTGAGCAGGCAGCAGACAGTCCCATGGTCCCACTGACCCAATTTGCTTAGTTCAGTCTCCACTCCTGGCAGATCCAGCTTTCTCCCTCCGACCCCTCAAGAGTGAGTCAGGTGTTCCTCTAAAGGGACACTTGTGAAGATAATTGTATATGTTTGCACTAGCTTATCAAGTGCTTGCAGGAAAGAATGGTTTGTATAATTCGCTGCACATTTGCAGTGATTGTGTTAGAGTTCAAAATCCTTTAAAGTAAAACTGTCATCAGTATGTGTAATATAAAATGACCGAACACTAAAAAAAAAAAAAAAAAAAAAGAGTGAGTCAGGTGTTCCTCTAAAGGGAGTGGGATCCAAGGAGTCAGTCCAGGGTGTCTCTGATCCTAAGCTGTTCAGTGGTTATGGTTTGCAGCTTGGGCATGCTTGGCTTTTGTCTTGTTTGTTTGTTTGTTTAGAGACCACTAATGAGTGAGTACATCCTCTGCTTATCTTTCTGAGTTTGTGATACCTTGCTCAGAAGGATATTCTCCAAGTCCATCCATTTGGCTGCAAATTTTAGGATATCATTTTTTTCTTACTGCTGAGTAGTACTCCATTGTGTAGATGTACCACAGTTTGTTAATCCATTCTTCAGTTGAGGGGCATCTGGGTTGTTTCCAGGTTGTTGCTATTACAAGTAATGCTGCTATGAACATAGTTGAGCTAATACCTTCGGAGTATGACTGTGCATCTTTAGGGTATACACCTAGGAGTGGTATTGCAGGGTCCTTGGGGAGATTGATTCACAATTTTCTGAGAAACTGCCATACTGTGTTCCAAAGTGGCTGAACAAACTTACACTCCCACCAACAATGGAGGACTGTTCCCCTTGCTCTGTACCCTCTCCAGCATAAGCTGTCCTCTGTGTCTTTTATCTTAGTCAATCTAACAGGTGTCAGGTGGTATCTCAAAGTTGTTTTGATTTGCATTTCTCTGATGGCTAAAGATGATGAGCACTTTTTCAGGTGCCTTTTAGCCATTCGTAATTCTTCTGCTGAGAATTCCCCTTTTAGATCTGAACACCCATGTTTTGATTGGGTTATTCAAGTTTTTGGACTCTAGATTCTTGAGTTCTTTATATATCTTACAAAGCAGTCCTCTATCACTTGTAGGATTGGTGAAAATCTTTTCCCATTCTGTAGGCTGTCGTTTTGTCCTATTGACAGTGTCCTTGGCTTTACAAAAGCTTCTTAGCTTCAGGAGATCCCACTTATTGATTGTTGGTCTTAGTGTCTGTGCCACTGGTCTTATATTTAGGAAGTAGTCGCCTGTGCCAACTCATAGGAGTGTATTTCCCACTTTCTTTTTTTATCAAGTTTAAATTGGCTGGGTTTATGTTGACGTCTCTGATCCACTTGGATTTGAGTTTTGTGCAGGGTGACAGGCTCGGATCTATTTGCATTTTTCTACACAAAAGCTGACAGCCAGTATCAAACTTAATGGAGAAAAACTCAAAGCAATCCCACTAAAATCAGGAATTAGACAAGCATGTCCTCTCTCCCCTTATCTATTCAATATAGTTCTCAAAGTTTTAGCTAAAGCAATAAGAGAACGAAAAGAGATTAAGGGGATACAAAATGGAAAAGAAGAAGTGAAGCTCTCTCTATTTGCAGATGATATGGTTGTATACATAAGTGACCCACAAAATTCTTCCAAGGAACTGTTATGGCTGATAAACACCTTCAGCAATGTAGCAGGATACAAGATTAACTAAAAAAAAAAAAATCAGTAGCCCTTCTATACGCTAAGGATAGAAGAGCTGAAAAACAAATAAGGAAAACATTACCTTTCATAATATCTGGAAATAGTATTAAGTACCTTGAAGTAACTATAACCAAAGAAGTAACAGGCAGACCTATTTGACAAAATTTTAAATCACTGAAGAAAGAAATTGAAGAGGATATCAGAAAATGGAAAGCTCTTCCATGTTCCTGGATTGGTAGGATCAACATAGTAAAAATGACAATTCTACCAAAGGCAATCCAAAGATTCAATGCACTGCCCATCAAAACCCCAACACAATATTTTTTGGACCTTGAAAGAACAATACTCAATTTCATTTGGAATAACAGGAAAGCCAGGAAACGAAAACAATTTTATTCAACAAAAGAACCTCAGGAGGTATCACCATCCCTGACTTCAAGTTATACTATAGAGCTACAGTAATAAAAACAGCCTGGTACTGGCATAAAAACAGACTTGTGGATCAATGGAATCGAATTGAGGATCGAGACATTAACCCAAAAATCTATGAACACCTGATCTTTGACAAAGAGGCCCAAAATACTCAATGGAAAAAAGATAGTATATTTAACTTGTGGTGTTGGCATAGCTGGATGGAAGTGTGTAGAAGTCTTGTTTTCTTTAAGAGTCTGACCACAGGGAGTTTAGTTATGCTCCAATAAGTAAATGAGCAGCATGAATGGGCGTTTTTGTAAGTAGGGAGATCATGAAAGTGGACATGAATCTGAAAGGACTGACACCTGAGTTTGGTGGGGTGCATGATGAAAAATCACGAAATAATAAATAAATAAATAAATAAATAAATAAATACATAAATAAATGCATTCATATGTAATATAACATATTAAGTACTTATTATGACTTATAGAAATTCAAGTTGGAAATAATGCAAATGTCAATTAATATAACAAGAGATAATAAATTTTATGGTAATGCATTATACTGCAAAGCAATGTATAACAATAAATTATTCACACAAAGAATGATATTGATGCACTTTACAAATATATTTAGTTCAAATAAAACAGACACAAGAGAATGCATAAAAAACCAAATTACAAAATTTTAATGGTTGTACATGAAGTGATAAATATCAGAATAACTATTACTGTGAGAGTCATTATTTAAAAGAAGCAATAGAAAGCTGTAAGGGCTAGAGGGGCTAAAGGTATAATTGCATTTATTTAGTATAGTGATAAAATCTGTACAATTCTATTGATTTGTTCTTCTGTGTAGTGTTTATTTAATACAAATATGTTTAACCAAATAAATAGAAATACACATCCTACTGTCAAAAATGCTTGTATGTTTAATATAGTAATTTCTTTATTTTATAGTGATATTACTGCTGTTCTGACAAAAATAGACTGAAAAAAATCTGTTGCTTAGGGAAGAGAGTGTTTATTTGGATAGAATTCTAGATTGTCAAATTTAAAAGATTGAAAACACAGATGACAGCCTGTGCTGGAGAGCATGGGGAGCATTGTTGTTGGGAGTGTAAACTTGTTCAGTCACTTTGTAATGCAGCATGGTGATTTCTCAGAAAATTCAGAATCAATTACCCCAAGGATCCAGCAATACTACTCTTTGGCCTATCCTCTAAAGACGCAAATTAGCACACCAACCATTAGCTAAACAATGTTCATAGCAGCGTTATTTGTAATGGCAAGAACCTGGAAATAACCTAGAAAGCCCTCAACTGAGGAATGGATTAACAAGCTCTGTTATATCTACACAATGGAGTACTGCTCAGCAGTAAGAAAAATTGATACCCTAAAATTTACAGGCAAATGGACTGATATGGAGAATATCCTCCTGAGCAAGTTATCACAATCTCAGAAAGAGAAGCAGGGGATGTGCTCACTCATTAGTAAAATTTAAAGAAAATGCAAAGCATACCCCGGCTGCAAACCACAACCACAGTCAAAACAGAAACTTAGGACATCTCATCTCTGTTTCAAAACCAGATATAAGAATCATGTCCTTGATTGTTGCATTTTTTTCAGTTCTTTTTATTTTTTATATTCTTTTTTATTATTATTATGAATAAAGTCACATTTTTCTATCTGTGTATATCCTTGTTCAAGGTCCCTTCTCCATCTCTCACTCTCCAGTCACTCTCTGTTCTCCTCATCTCTCCGAATTCTTCCTAGCAAGGGCAGAAGGTCCCAAGGTCCCAATGTTCCAATATGACTTAGTTCAGCCTCCACTCCTGGCAGATCCAGTTTCCTGACCCCAACATCAAGACTGAGTCAGATGTTCATCTAGAGGGAGTGGGATCCAAGGTGACAATCCAAGGTGTATAGGATATCAAGCTGTTCAGTGGTTGTGGTTTGCAGCTTGGGCATGCTTTGATTTTTGCTTTTTTGTTTAGAGTCCACTAATGAGTAAGTACATCCCCTGCTTACCTTTCTGGGTTTGTGATACTTCGCTCAGGAGGATATTCTCCAAATCCATCCATTTGCCTGCAAAATTTAAGATATCATTTTTTCTTACTGCTGAGTAGTACTCCATTGTGTAGATGTACCACAGTCTGTTAATCCATTCTTCAGTTGAGGGGCATCTAGGATGCTTCTAGGTTCTTGTTATTACGATAATGCTGCTATGAACATAGTTGAACTATTGCTTTTGGAGTGTGAATGTGCATCTTTAGGGTATACACCCTGAAGTGGGATTGCTGGATCTTTGGGGAGATTGATTTCCAGTATTCCGAGAAACCACCATACTGCATTCCAGAGTGGCTGAACAAGATTACACTCACACCAACAATGGAGGAGTGTCCCCCTTGCTCTGCACCCTCTCCAGCATAGGCAGTCATCTGTGTCTTTTTTCTTAGCCAATCTGACAGATGTCAGGTGGTATCTCAAAATTGTTTTGATTTGCATTTCTCTGATGACTAAAGAAGTTGGGCACTTTTTCAAGTGCCTTTCAGCCATTTGTAATTTTTCTGCTGAGAATTCCCTTTTTAGTTCTAAACCCCATTTTTTGATTTGGTTTTTTAAGGTTTTAGTTTTGGGCTCTAGTTTCTTGAGATCTTTATATATTTTAGAGATCAGTCCTCTATCACTTGTAGGGTTGGTGAAAATCTTTTCCCATTCTGTAGGCTGTAGTTTTGTCATATTGACAGTCTTCTTGGCTTTACAGATGCTTCTCAGTTTCAAGAGGTCCAACTTATTGATTGTTGTTCTTAATGTCTTTGATACTGGTGTTATATTTAGGAAGTGTTCATCTGTACCAATTCATTGTAGGCTATTTCCCACTTTCTTTTCTATCAAGTTCAGAGTGACTGGGTTTATGTTGAGGTCTTTGATCCACTTGAATTTGAGTTTTGTGCAGGATGACAGGCTTGGATCTATTTGTATTTTTCTACACACTTCCATCCAGCTATCCCAACACCATTTGTTAAAGATACTATCTTTTTTCTATTTAATATATTGGGCCTCTTTGTCGAAGACCAGGTGTTCATAGGTTTTTGGGTTAATGCCTGGATCCTCAAATCAATTCCATTGATCCACAAGTCTGTTTTTATACCAGTAATAGGCTGTTTTTATTACTGTAGCTCTGTAGTACAACTTGAAGTCAGGTTTGATGATGCCTCCCGAGGTTCTTTTGTTGAGCAAAATTGTTTTGGGAATCCCAGCTTTCCTGATATTCCATATGAAATTGAGTATTGTTTTTTCAAGGTCCATAAAATATTGTGTTGTTGTTTTAATGGGAATTGCACTGAATCTATAGATTGCCGTTGGTGAGATTGCCATTTTTCTATGTTGATCCTACCTATCTATGATCATGGGAAAGCTTTCCATTTTCTGATAGCCTCTTCAATTTCTTTCTTCATAGTTTTATTGTTTTTGTCAAAAAGATCAGTTACTTCTTTGGTTATAGTTACACCAAAGTATTTAATGCTATTTGCAGGTATTTTAAAGGATGATGTTTCCCTTATTTCTCATATTCAGCCTGTTTGCCTTTAGTGTACAGGAGAGCTACTGATTTTTGTGAATTATTCTTTTATTCTGCTACATTGTTGAATGTGTTTATCAGCTGTAGAAGTTCCCTGGTAGAATTTTGTCGGTCACTTCTATATACAATTATATCATCTGCAAATGGAGATAGTTTCACTTCTTTGTCAATTTGTATCCCTTTAATCTCCTTTCATTCTCTTATTGCTTTGGCTAAAACTTTGAGAACTATATTGAATAGATAAGGGGAGAGTGGACAGCCTTGGCTATGTCCTGATTTTAGTGGGATTGCTTTGAGTTTCTCTTCATTTAGTTCATGTTGGCCGTAGGCTTCTTGTAAATTGTCTTTTTTATACTTAGGAATTTTTCCTGTATTTCTGCTCTCTCCAGGACGTTTATCATCAAGGAGTGTTGGACTTGGTCAAAGGCTTTTTCAGCATCTAAGGAAATGATCATGTGGGTTTTTTTCCTTCTATTTGTTTATATGATGAGTGGCATTTATAGTTTTTTGTATGTTGAACCATCTCTGCATTTCTGGGATGAAGCCTACTTGATCATGATGGAAAACTTTTTTTATGTTTTGTTGTAATCTGTTTACCAGAATTTGGTTGAGTAATTTTGCATCAATGTTCATAAGTGAGATTGATCTGTAATTCTCTTTCTTTGTTGTATCTTTGAGTGGCTTGTGTAACAGGGTGATTTTGGCCTCATGAAAACAGTTTGGTAGTGTTCCTTCTGTTTCCTATGTATGGAACAGTTTGTTGAGTATTGATATTAGTTCTTCTTTCAATGTCTGGTAGAATTCTGAAGTAAAAGATCGTCTGTGTGAACATTGTGACCCTTTGGTGCCCTAGGAAATGTTGGATTCAGGCAGCTTCATAGAAGAAGGATCCCAGTTTTAGTGCAGAGTGGGAGGTGAGCAAGTTCCAGCCTCTGGGCCTCCTAGGACATCATCCCAGAGGCCAGATTTGACCTCACAGACAAGGCTGCCCCAGATCAGGGCTGAGACAAATCTTCCCCAGCAATCCCAGGGGTCATATCACAGATGTCTGGACCCTGGAATCAAAGCAGGCTGCATCATCACAAAAGGATGAACATCTCTCAGAACAGCATGATGCCATGGTGTCCAAGGCAAAGTATGAGTCAGGCAGCTTCACACAGCAAGGGTCCTGTTACTTGACCAGAATAAAAAATTATGCAGACTCCATGTCCAGTGCACACTGGAGACACACCAACCCTGTAGCCACAATGGATTCCACTAAGACCTGACTAAGAGTGAACCAAGGAAGCAATGAGCAGCCATTAGTGCAATAATACATATAACAATATAAAGAACAGGGTACCACCGGATGAAGCTGATGTCTTTACAACACCAAAACCTGAACAGAGGAATGAAGAGGAAAGAGAAGAAAACAGCAATACAATTAGCCTTATGGAGATAATTGAATTCTTAAAAGAGGATATGAAAAAGTCCTTTAAAGAAATAGAAGAAAAAAAACAAATAAAAAATTGGAAGTGTTGAACAAAACCTTGAAAGAAAACCAAGAAAGAGAAATCCACCAAAATTAAGAATCATTCCAGGAACTAAAAATTGAAATAGAAACATTAAAGAAGGCACCAAATGAAGCAAACATGAAATAAAGAATCTGAAGAAACAATCTGGAACTATAGATACAATCATAAACAACAGAATTCAAGAGATGGAAGAGAGAAACTCTGGAGTGGAAGATGCAATAGTGGAAACAGATAAATCACTCAAAGAAAAGAGCAAAACCAAAAAAGCCAAAAAATACAAAATGTTCAGGAATTTGGAACACCATGGAAAGATCAAACCAACCTGAGAATAATAAGAATAGTAGAAGAAGAAGAATACCAGCTCAACAGCACAGAAAATGTATTCAATAAAATTATAGAAGAAAATGTTCACAATCTAAAGGACAAAATGCCTATAAAGATACAAGAAGCTTACAGAATACCAAATATAAGAAACCCCCCCCCAAAGAAGTTTACTCACCATATAATAATTAAACCACAAAACATACAGAACATAGAAAAAATAATGAGAGCTGCAAAGGAAAAGGGTGAACTTATGTAAAAAGGCAGACCCATCAGAATAATGCCAGATTATTCAATGGAAACAATGAAAGCAAGAAGGTCCTGGTCAGAAGTTATACAAGTTATACAGCCACTAAAAGAGCATGGCTGCCAACCCAGACTACTATACTGAGGAAAACTATTAATCACCATAGGTAGAGTAAGCAATATATTTTATGAAAAAGACAAGTTGAAACAATACCTATCCACAAATGCAGCACTACAGAAAGTACTTCAGGGAATACTCCAACCTAAGGATCCCAGATATCCCACAGAAGAAAAACCTGAAGAAAGGAAATGCACACAAACTATTACCAAAGATAACAGGAAATAACAATCAGTGGTCATTAATATGCATAGCATCAGTGGACTTAATGCACCTGTAAAAAGACACACCCTAATACAATGGGTTCAAAAGCAAAAGCCCACCTTCAGCTGCATGCAAGAAACACCTCAACTCCAAAGATAAACACAGGCTCAGAATAAAGGGTTGGGAAAAGACTTTTCAATCAAATGGCCCCAAGATACAAGCTTGTGTTGCTCTCCTAATATCCAACAAAGTAGACTTCAAACTAAAATCAATCAAAAGGACCAGGATGAATATTTATTCATCTCAGAAAAAAATAAATCAAGATGAGATCTCAATTTTGAATCTTTATGCCCCTAATATAAGCTAACGTTCATATGTAAAAGAAACAATACTAAAGCTTAAACCCCACATCAAACATAACACTCTAATAGTGGGAGACTTCAATACCCCACTTTCACACTTGGATAGGTCAAACAGCCAAATACTCAACAAAGAAATAAGGGGTCTAATAAATGTTATGATGCAAATGGACTTAATAGATATTTACAGAAACTTTCACCTGAACAGAAAGGACTATACATATTTCTCAGCAACCCATGGAACTTTCTCTAAAATTAAACACATACTTCGTCATAAGGCAGATATCAATAGACACCAAAAGAAATAAAAGGGAATAACTCCTTGTGTCATATCAGACCACCATGGCCTAATGTTAGAATTCAACAACAACAAAAATCAAGGAATGCTTACAAAGTCATGAAAACTGAACATCACTACATTGAACCACCTCTGGGTCAGGGAAAAAGTTAAGAAAAAAAATCAAAGGTTTTTTAGAATTTAATGAAAATGAATCCACAACATAACCAAACTCATGGGACACAATGAAAGCAGTGTGAAGAGGAAAATTTATAGCACTAAATGCCTATTAAAAAAACAAGAAAAAAAAAAGGGAAAGTTCACACAAGAGACCTAACAAGTCAGCTGAAGGCTTTAGAACAATTAGAAGCAACCTCACATAGAAGGAGTAGACAACAAGAAATAAAATTAGGTCTGAAATCAGTACAATAGCATCAAAGAGAACAATATGAAAAAGACAATGAATCAAAAAGTTGTTTCTTTTAGAAAGTCAACAATATAGACAAACCCTTATCCAAACAAACCAAAAGATGGAGAGAGAGTATTCAAATTAACAGAATTAGAAATGAAAAGGGGTACATAACACATAACAATAGACCCCCAGGAAATTCAGAGAATTATCAGGTCATACTTTGAAAATCTATACTCTACTGAAATAGAAAACCTAAAGGAAATACACAGCTTTCTTTACAAGTGCCAATTACCAAAATTAAATCAAGAACTGATTAAAGAACAAACAGACCTATAACACAAAAGGAAATTGAAGCTGTTATTAAAAGTCTCCCATATAATAAAAGCCCAAGTCCAGATGGTTATAATGGATTTCTAAAATTTGTTCTTTGAAGTTCTTTCTGTATTTATCCACTATTCCCTTGTTACTCACTTTCAGCTTCCTCAACGATACCTCATTTTGTCTTTCTTCCCATCTGTTTTTCTTCTTCCAATGATATCTTACACTGTTATCATGATTTTAGGTTTAAAATTACTGAAGAAAGTTATAAAATCTCATAAACTAAATCATAAAATATGTATTTAATTTTCCTCATAGTATGATATAATTTAGGAAACTGATTTAAAATATTATGGAATTTTAAAAATAGAAGGTATAATTGGAACACTTTCCTCTCAATATGGAAAATTCCTCAGAAATTAAGAAAACTGTGGCCATATTTACCAAGCCAAACAAAGTTAAATTTATTTTAAATTGTTCTTTTAAGATTATTATTGCAGATATACTTTTTGCAAAATGTTCTCATTAAAATCCATCAGGTAGAAAATACTTTATTACTTCTAATTACTATCCACACATTTCCAAATCTTGTATTATTTCAAAGAATTCATTGCTAGCTTTCTTTAGAAATATGAGTAACAATAATATGCACAACAATAATGTTGTAAAAAGTTTCCCAGGAGCCCGTTTTGGGTCCAGGAGGTTTGTGACCTGGCACACGTGGCAGCTTTTGTCCCCCAAAGAAATAAATCACGTGCTTATATCCTTTAAACTGTTTGGCCCATATCTGAAGCACATTACTAGCTAGCTCTTTCATCTTAATTCAACCCATTTCTATTAATCTGCCCACCACGTGGCTCAGCCCATGGCTGGCTGGTACCTCTTACATGTCTGTTCCTCTTGGGGGTCAGATCGAGACTGGCTTAACTCCGCCCTGCTCCTACCTGCCTGTGCTCTTATCCTCCACCCACTTCTACGGTGCTGTGCATAGGCCAAAACAGTCCTTTATTTACAGTGTGCAGAGAACATTCCACCACACAATAAAGTTTATTTTATCCTAATAGAGCTACCAAGAGAAGACCTTCTTCATGGAGCTGTATCACAATGACATCTATATGGTTGAATAAGAAAAGTATATAAAACTTCAATTAACCTTCATTGCATATCAAATAGAGCCACCTAAGAGATGAGCCAGATACAAGCAATTAAATAAAATGTCATTTAGTAGTTATTTCTGAACTAATTAAGATCCCTTCTTTGTTTTCAGTGCTTGATATTTGGTAAATTATCATGGCTACATCTTTTCATCTTCAGTGGTAGCTGAAGACTTAAGTTTGCTTACCCATCCCCACATAGGATGGCTCACAACTGCCTATAATTCCAGATCCATGTATATCTAGTAATTCTGACAGCAGTCACTAGAATTCTTGTAAATTCACCTATTCCCACACACAAAACACATTTACAAATAATATTAATGACATTTATTAAAAACTGACTTTAAATTTAGAGCCAGAATTCTGTATTTTTTTAAGAAGCTGATGAGATAATGCTGAAAATTATAAACTAAGATATGTCAATGGAAATGTAGAGAGGTTAAATATGACTGTTGCTCCTTCTTTAAAACTTAATGCCTTATTGACTATGTGTTTGGCCTTACAGAAGCTTCTCAGTTTCAGGAGGCCTCACTTATTGATTGTTCTTAGTGTCTGTGCTACTGTTAACGACAGCCTACAGAATGGGAAAATTTTTTTTACCAACCATACAAGGGATAGAGGACTGATCTCTAAAATATATAGAGAACTCAAAAATCTAGAGCCCCAAACCCTCAAAAACCCAATCAAAAAATGGGTTTCAGAACTGAAAAAGAAATTACCAATAAAAGAATTACAAATGGCTTAAAGGCACTTAAAAATTGTTCATCAAAGAAATGAAAATCAAAAGAACTTTGAGATCCTGCCTTACACCTGTCAGAATGGCTAAGATTAAAAACACAGATGGCAGCCTTTGCTGAAGAGGATGTGGAGCAAGGGGTACACTCCTCCATTGTTGGTGGGAATGTAAACTTGTTCAGCCAGTCTGGAATGCAGTATGGCAGTTTCTCAGAAAACTGGGAATCAATCTCCCCAAGGATCCAGCAATATTGCTATTGGGCATATACCCTAAAGATGTATATTAGCACCCAAAAAACATTAGCTCAAGTATGTTCATAGCAGCATTATTTGTAATAGCAAGAACCTGAAAACAACCTAGACGTCCCTCAACTGAAGAATGTATTAACAAACTGTGGCACATCTATATTGCGGTAGAAATTTGTCTTGAGATATGTTTTTAAACAGGGTTTATTTGGAGAAAATAGCTTATAAAATAGAGCCGGTTTTAGGAAAAGATGACAGGATGAGTTTGTAGCGCGCTGGAGCCTTTTTAAGGAAGATTTTTTATCTTTATGTTGTATTTTTGAACTTTTGGGCAGCTGGAGTGAATTGTGTATTTGGTCGGGGAATTTTTGTGAGAGAATGACGACTTTTTGTCTTGGTCTCTTTTTTTGAAGGTTTATTTTTGGAATTTTTTTTAGTTAACTATGTTTAGTTTGTTTTTAGTTTTATGACGTGATCGAAATGTGTAATTTTGGAAATAATTTTTTATTATTATTGTGACAAAGTGAGAAAAATTTTGAACATTTATTTGGTAAGACATTGTAGAAAGGAAAAAAATATGTAGAAAAGAAAAGGAAGAAAAAAATATATTTAGATGTAATGAGAACTTATGGCTAGTAGATGTCGTTGTCGTGATTAGTAGCGGCAGAAATGGTGTGGGGAAACAAAGTGGCGATTGGGATGGGAGGGTGTTTTTTGGATTTTTTAACAAATTTTATTAGGCGTGTTTTATTAGAATGGGTCAATTTGTTTTTTAGGAGGTCTGCCGTGGGCAGATTTGTTTTTGGTTGTTTATAGGAGGCTTGTGTGTAGTTGGTAACTAAAGTCGTTTAGACTGGCTCTGTGGGCGAGTGAGGAACTCGGCGGGTTTGTAGAATTAGCCCCACGTTGGGCGCCAATTATTGCGGTAGAAACCCGCCCTGAGATATGTTTTTAAACAGGGTTTATTTGGAGAAAATAGCTTATAAAATAGAGCCGGTTTTAGGAAAAGATGACAGGATGAGGTTGTAGCGCGCTGAAGCCTTTTTAAGGAAGATTTTTTATCTTTATGTCGTATTTTTGAACTTTTGGGCAGCTGGAGTGAACTGTGTATTTGGTCGGGGAACTTTTGTGAGAGAATGACGACTTTTTGTCTTGGTCTCTTTTTTTGAAGGTTTATTTTTGGAATTTTTTTTAGTTAACTATGTTTAGCTTGTTTTTAGTTTTATGACGCGATCGTTTATATATATAGTTTTTGATTTCTCGCTACACATCTACACAATGGAATACTACTCAGCAGTAAGAAAAATTGATGTCCTAAAGTTCACAGGCAAATGGATGGATTTGGACAATATCCTCCTGAGCGAGGTGTCACAAACCCACAAAGATAAGCAAGGAATGTACTCACTAATTAGTTTAATTTTAAAAAAAGTAAAGAACACCCTAGCTGCACACCACAAACACTAAACAGCTCTGTATCTGAAAATTATATTTAATATAGTCTTTTGCTGTTCAATTGATCTCAACACTATTCATTCTACACAGTAGCATTGTTTCATGTTTCCTTTTTGTCACTCTATTTTATTATTTTTAGGAAATACAGTCCTTTTTCCTATGTAAAATAAAACAAAAAATAAAAATAAAAATTGCGTACTCTAAAAAACTTAATGTATTAATAAAAATCATCAAAATCATAGGATATTTTGTATACAGTTTAAAAATTTACATATGTATAACTGTGTTTCTGACTTGTTTATTCTCTGGTAGACATGAAGATGATGATAATAAACAGGTTAAAAAAACAGAATAATGGACCTTGAATAAGGATATACAGGGATGGAAAAAAAAAAAATTCAGAGGGAAAGATGAACACAAAGAAAATATAGGTGTAGCAATCTTATTTGTATGTCTACCCTTGATAAGCCATGCTTATCATTCTTATCCTCTATATAGTTATTGTTAACTCTTCCACATTTTAAATTCTTTTTACTGTGTTTTTTTTTAATAAATA